>PVLD010005283.1:0-114056 GCA_004027595.1 Dinomys branickii | reverse complement strand
GAGTTGTTTAATTTCGGATGCAATCGTTTCATATCTTGAAGTTATGAGGCTTCCTGATTCCCTTGTTTCTTCCTCTTCAAAACTTGTTCTGGGTGGGGTTGAGTTTTGAGACTGCGTTTTGCTCCTCTGTTTTCCCATTTTTGGGTATCAGATTCAAAATGTGGAGCTATAAATTCCAAAGGCAGTTCAGCAGGCGGAGTTCTGCTGCAAAGGCTGCTCCAATGATTCCTTCTCTTTGGGAGAATGTCCCTTAAGCTTTCTGCTGAGATTTGTTCTTCTGTCTTCCCTTTTTTTGGGTATCTGATTCAAAATATTGAGCAGTAGATTCCCCAGTCACTTCAGCAGGCAAAGTTCTGCTGCAGAGGTTGCTCCAATGACTTTTCTTTTGGGGAATGTCCCTTAAGCTTTCTGCTGAGAGTTCCGCTTAAAAGGCTGTACAGATATTGGTTAGATACTCCCTACCTAGTGACCTGGGTGAGGTGTGTAAGACCACTCCCCCGCCCTCCCAGGGTTCCCTGCAGGTATAGGGATGGATCTCCTCCCCCACTCGGTGATCTGGTTGCGAGCGCCGATATCTCACCAGTTTTTGGAGTCCCTGCAGGCAGGAAGGTTCCAAGGTGCCAGTCTATCCTTTGGGGCTTTCTGCGCAGCCCGCCCGATGCGCGCGAAATGTGGGACTGCTGGGCGTTGCCGCCGCCCAAAAGGCCGATCTCTGTCGGGAGTCGCCGGAGAGCTGCGCCGGCTCAGGAGGCGGGAGGGACTGAGCTGTCTGTGTTCTCAGGGCGTTCGGACCCAGCCAATCCTTCTCCCCGTGCTGAGCCTCCCTGGCTCCCGGCGTTTGGGGCCCTCCGCGCGGCCCGCCCGATACACGCGAAACGTGGGACTGCCAGGCGTCTCTGCCACTAACAAGCCGATCTCTGTCGGGAGTTGCCGAAAGGCTGCACCAGCTCGGGAGGCGGGAGGGACCGAGCTGGCTGCGCTCCCAAGGCGTTTGGACCGAGCCAAACTTTCTCCCCCCGCAGAGCGTCTCTGGCTCCCAGCGTCTGGGGCTTTCTGCGCGGCCCGCCCGATACGCGCGAAATGTGGGGCTGCCGGGCGTTGCCACCACCAAACAGCCGATCTCTGTCGGGAGTCGTCGGAAAGCCGCACCGGCTTGGGAGGCGGGAGGGACCGAGCTGGCTGCGGTCCCAGGGCGCTTGGACCGAGCCAAGCTTCCTCCCCGCGTGGATCGTCCCTAGCTCCCAGCGTCTGGGGCTTTCCCACGTCTCGCCACGGCAGCCTGGTCCGCCCTACCGCATCTCCCCCGGCATCTCAGAGAAATACGCCCAGTTTGAACTTCCCAGCTGAGGTCCCGGCATTCACGCTCGCCAAGTCTGTCTTGAGCTGGTGGTGTTTATTAAGGAGGATCGCTCCCTTGCTGCTCACCTGGTCGCCATCTTCCCCTTCTCTCCCGGAGGTACCATTTAGAGGCTACCAATAAAGGGAACTAGTTGGAGACGCCCAGATGGGTTCCATTTTATGCAAATTTGAGTTAAAGGCCACACCCTTCCTTATTCCAAACGGACCCTGAACACGTTCCTCGGGCTGTGTCTCGTCCTCCTTTTTATTTCCACGTTATTCTCTCCTTTTAAACCTTCCACAACCTAGTTGAATACATTCTAGGTACTCTCTCGCACGGAGACGAGCAGCTGCAGCAAATCAAGGAACTAAATCTCGCAAAATCTCAGACTAGAAATATGTGATTAATCTTTCTTGGAAAGGGGAATAGAAGGGGCGGGAAAGATCATTCACTATCACTGTTCTTAATAATGGATTCATTTAATGCAATTGCCCTGTGGAGAAAGTCCCATCATTATCTCTATTTTCCAGATAAGAAACTGCAGGAACAGAAAGGTTAAATAATTCAACCAGTCAAATGATGCTGAATTACATTCAGCTGAATTGAACTGAGTTAAATTAAGTAACTCAACTTTATAGTTACAAGCAGCAGAGATGGGTTCAAGCCCAAGTAGTCTCGCTTCAAAAATCTCCTAACTCTGCTACCTTCAGGAAACATCAAATAACCTCACCACTCAGTTGGATAATTCTCCCTCCCAGCGGTCAGCCATGGGGATGTGTCTAGCTTCAACTGCTATTGGCTCTTCTCAAATTGTGAGACACGTAGCAATGGTGTGACCCACTCAACATCCTCTGGAAGTCTCAGAGTGAATCATTGCAAAAGCAAAGAACAAAGTGTTAAAAACTGAATCATGAAAGATGCCAAAGGAAGACGTGGGGAACAGAGCGACACATAGTGAAGGGTGACAAGAGGGAATCCCACAGAGGATAGCACTTCCAGAAGGTTGCTCCAGAGGAGAATGTTTGCCTGAGAGCCAAGGGAGGTCCTAGAGAAGGGGGGTGGGTAACAAAATCACAAAGAACCTGAGACATAAACAATGGAATCCAAGGACCCAGATTTGGAGGTACATTATGGAAAATGAGATTAAATGAGAACAGAGAATGATAGGTAGGAAGTAATCTCCACAAGGCGAAGGAGACAATGCTGAGGGGAGTTTTGCTTTGCAAATACGTAAAAATGAAGATTGTTCGCTGGTTTGAAGGGAAGATAACCACATCTCAGGTGACATTCAGGAAGCCCTGTCCTGGTGGAATTAGCTCTTCACAGACACATTATTAGGTTAGGCTCATGAAACCCTCCAAGGTTAAGTCCCATGTGCTCTCACTATAATGTCCCAGATGGAGTTAGGAAACTGGACTGCAGTCCTGCATATGTTGAATGCGGAGCTCGGTCTGACAACCAAACCAATATTCCCATACATGTATCTCTGGGTCTCAGCAGGCGGGACTGGGGGCTAAGGCAAGGGAATGGCTTCAAGTCCGCATCTGGACATCTGCCGAGCAGAACTGGAGAGAGGACTTGTCAAGCACTGGTGAGAGCCAAGTTAAACCAAAAGGCAGCTCATGGGAGTCTGGGCTTTTGTGGTTATTTGTCTTTCTCAGGTCCTTTGGAGTAGGGAAGTGAAATAGGGAATGTGGATGGTGATCAAGCTGGATTTGGAGGTTATCACAAGTATGAATTAAGACTAACTTTTGCTACTTTTTCATATTTAATGAGATCCACATCAATCATTTTCACACTCATGTGAGTGAATTCATTCTGGCTCATCTGATTTCAGGCATTTACACACTACACCGAGGGAGGTAATTCAGAGGTAGGGCTTGAGTTAGCTGTGACTTTAAGGACTAAACCTGGGCACCTGCATCTTCTACACTAAGCTCCATCTCAAGCCAGGAAGACAGTACTCTAGATGTACCCTCACCACTGTCCCAAAACGGGAAGGTGCCAGAATGTAGTCCAAGGCATGCCGGCCTGGCCAAGGAGCTTTTCAGTAACAACCAATGGGAACTGAAGACACATATGCCCTTCCCCTGCGGTCTGCGCTACAAACAGCCCCTGAAATTTTACATGACATTCAGCCAAGGAGAGTACAGACTTTCCACAAAGCAATCTGAGATCAAATTTTCCCCAGACAGGTGTAAAGATCCAGAGGAGATTAATATAATTTAAGGGAATAACAGAATATAGTTTTACTTATATCCAAAGAGATGCAATTAAACTAGAGTCTTCTGTAGTTAATTAAAGCATTTTAACCTATCAACCCTGTAGAGAAGGTTTTTGTTCCTTTAATTGCTGTGAAAGATATTTGCAGCCCATCACCCTAATCATTTATGAATATTGAATTTATACATATGAAATTTATCTCTGTTCCACAAAACACCGCTGCAGATATTTTCACAGGAACACCATTGTTTTTATTAAGATAATTAAATTTTTATTTGAATAAATAAGTGCAATTATTCTCAGTGATTCTTAGTCACTAAAGTTAATACAAACTGCCCAATTCTTACTTTTTGGCAGAAAACAAAGATGCTGCTTTTAAAAAAGTTCATACATGTGAACTTTGCCCATACTGTTGCCATTATTTGATATCTTTTTAAGACATTTCCAAGGCAGCTACCATAAAATATATTGCCTGAAATATGCTGGGTATGCAACAAACATTTTTAACACAGACAAAATATTTTTATTGATTGATATTAACCTAAATGTAGATGCAAAATATTAAATATCAACAAAATATTTTTCCAATTTTTATAGGCAATATCTTGCTCAAGGTTTTCTAGGAAAGGGTTTATACAGTCAAATAAATTGGTGCAACAGACATTTTTCTAGTGCATGAGAACAATCTTATGTATTGAAGACTTAGATAAGAAAAATCATTCACAAAAAAACACGTTGCAAACTATAACTTCCTGCCACATAAACCCTGTAAAAATACTTTTATGTTAAATTATATTATGCTGGATACATCCTACTGGGACTATTGAGCTAAATACCTACAACACTACAAAGGAACACCAAAAGGTTTATATGCCTACATTTGTTTATAAAAAGTCAACCAAATGAGAGATGTTTTGGCTAAACACTAAAAAATTCCATTATCATGCTTAAGGCTTTATTTTATAACCATAAAATGTTGTCAATTGTTTTGTCTCCAACCAGCACTTTTACATGTCAGCCTTACATTGTTTCATAAAATTTAATACTTACGGCAAAATCTTGTTTTAAACATTCACTCTTTCTCAGCTGTACAAAGTTGCGCTTCAGCTTCAATTTCCATGTCTAGCATCTGTAATATCCCATACATTATTCTCTCTATAATCTCTATGATCCCAGCCATGTTACTGATGTATTGCATTTTTGCCAGCTATACTCATATTTTGATGTTTCCAGTGAAAAGATCATTTTACTTGGTATTAAAACGTAAAGTTTGAAAGGATAAGATGGAGGACTAGGAAAACAGGAAATAAATAACACATCTGCTTCCCTCCATTAGAGGACCCCGTACCTCAAAGAACCGCCGATGACACCAAAGAGAAACCAGGCAGTATGTTTTAGAAAAAGCCCAAGATTTCCAAGTGGCACTGGAGGTTTTATTCTGAAGGAGAAGCTATAGCCCAGATTAATTTTGAGCATCTGTGGGGCAGCTGTATTCTGAAGGACAGTAGGGATATTTAAAGTCTGAGCAAAACAAATCATCTAAAACACTTCTGTGTAAATAGCTGGTTTCTATAGCTCTTTCTTAATATTTGATATGATCTCAATATAGTCTCAAAGTAATATCTGTTGAGAGTTAAGATTAGGAAATACAGGGGAAAAAGAAAAATTAGTATCACTCTTGCTTCCATCACATATAAACAAGTGTTCTTCATCTTTCATTTCCTCATTGCTGTACACGTGCCTGACATTAACCATTTGAGTTCTTACTGTGCTTCCACGTTATCACTTAATAACATGCCTGAAGTGTGTTCCTGTGTTTTTATTCTTTGACGGTCTGAATTTTAATGGGGAAATATGGTTTCCGTCCCATAATTATGTCCATAAATTTGACCGTTTAATTTTGAAATAGATTGGTGACAATTTTTTGTGATTATACATACTGTTATAGTAAATATCCTTCTACAAAAGTGTTTATACCTGTCATTATTCCTGCAAGACAAAATTCTGAAAAAGGGAATTATACAATCAAGTGCCAAGTCAAGTCAAATAGCAAGAACTGATTTCAGGTTTTTTATTTACTCTAAATGGCCACCAGACAGGTACCAGAAAGGAGGTACAATTTATACTAACAGCTAAGCAGTATTACTAAACACATTCTTGCCTTATGAAGTCCTACAATTACAATTACAATATTTTGCCAGCTTAATGGGTGAAAATAGTATCCTGCTGATTTAGCGGGATCACACTTTTGGATTGTCAGTTCATGTCTGCCCATTTTTCTTTTTGGCCGCTTGTCTTTTCATTATTGACTTTTAAAAACAACCCACCCTTTTATGTCCTATGTGTTAAACATCAAGGTGTTTTCCTCAGCCTTTCAATTTTGTTTGCAAGGCTATTTCTGGTATGGAATATGAAGCCAAATTATGTACATGCACATAGCATCAAATTTCACAGTTTCCCTCTCTCCTTTTTGAGACAGTTGCTTACTGTCTGACTCTCTAAAGTAATTCTCAACCCCTCAAGGGTCCTTATCACATTCACCACTATTTACCCAGACCTGCTGCACTGAGTGAAATGCAACATAAGGGTCCACTCAGTGTTACAGAATGAAAAGCTGAGTGAACCAACAACCACTCCCATGTGACGCATCCGCACCAGCATTCCCGACCTGCATTTCCCATGCCCTCTCTAAATGAATACACAAATGTGACAGGGGAAGATAGGAGGAGGGAAGACGGCAAGGAGAAGCATTTTGAAGGAGGAATGCATAGCCCTCAGGAAGTAGTAAAGGATAAGGAATTCCGGAGTGGTAGACACCCTGGTCTAGGGATAAACAGTGAGAAAGGTCTGAAATATCTTTGATCATGTTTCAGCTACAAACAAGTGTTTTTATATAGTCATGACCTCTGTTTTATGAAGCAGAGATAATGTGTTGTCACTTTTCAGAACGGTATTTTGACATCACTTCTGTGTATAAGCCCTCAGTCCAGGTGTTTGGTCTTCAATATAATGTACTTCACAGCAGATATGTGTGTAAAATTTGTAACCAAGGGCTAACAGTAACTAATAAAGGTGTAACTAATAAAGGTGGCTACTTGGGCACAGGTATGAAGGAGATACAGAATCTATCATAATTAATACAATGAAATGAAAGGTAATTAAACTCAGGCTCAGAAAAAAACATGTTAATTTGAGGAAGATATATCGCAATTTGTGATAGTTTGGAAAGGTCAGGTGGAAGTAGCTAGGTATTAACCACAAGACAAGTATTTACTTAGTAAATTAACAAAATTCCAAACTAAATTGTTAAGCTACCGATAATTAGATAATTTTTGGCACTCTCCAAGGACTTCAAATCCATATGTTTCCATTTAGAGTGCTAACCTGCCAATTTACAAAATTGTGACCTATTCTTGAGCTTAGGAGCAATAATTTCTGATAAATAACATTCTCCAAATCCTAAATTATTTGATAGTACTAATGAGTTTTGCTTTAATGCTGTTGAAATAATATTATTTATTTATCCACTTGAGATGGAATATTATAAAAATGGGAAAAAGAATACAATATAGTGGAAAGTTTGCTCTGTCTTTTCATCTTAAAGACCCAAATTGTTCTCTCCTGTGATCAAGCAAACATTCACTTCTTGGCTATACTTACAGAGATATTTCATGCATAGTCAACTATACTTGTAAATTGCCTTGTATTTTCACATATTAAACTGCAACTTGCTTTTTCTACTGTGTTTCGGAGATTAGTCCATACCAGGATGGAGACAACCGTTGCCTCTCTCAATCTCTGAGTATCACCCCACTTCATGCAATACTATAATTTACTCAACTAATCCCTGTTAATAGATGTCTCCGGCTGGATCCTCTAGAAGTGGAGCCTGAGAGAGAGAGAGACAATTATGCAAGTGATTTATTAAGAAGTACTTTCAACAGAAGCCTCGACAGAGGCCAGAAAGAAGAAGCTGGAAAAACAGCCAAGCAAAGGTGTGGCTCCAGTCAAGTCTAACCTTGGACCCAGGAGCTCTGGAGAAGGCATGGCACCAGGAAAAGGTAATGAGCTTTTGTATCACAAATAGTTCAAACACTGATTTTGGGCAACCTGTGGGTAGCTCCCAGCTGTTTCCAGGTAAGGGTTGCCCTAGTCATTTGAGGACAAGGCTCTTGAGAAGCATGAGCTATAAGCTATTAGCAGCTAACAGCCATAGTAGCTGGAGATGGATGCGCTGGATCAGGAGAGGGGATGGAGGTAGAGAACTCTACACCAGATATTAGGCTTTTCCCAGTTGTGTGAGCACAAACAATGCTGCTGTCCTTGTGGATACGTCCTTTGCACATGTTCCAGAACCACTGAAGGCATCAATGCCTGGAGTGGAATGACAGATTCAAAAGATAGAAACCTTTAAAATTCTGATAGATATTACCAAACTGTTCTCCAATTTACACTGCTACCCAAAGCATATGAGAGTGTCAGTCTTCTCCCACCCTCGCTGAAAATAAAATTCACTAAACTTCTAATCATTGTCACTCGAATAGAAAATGGCACCTTGTTGCCACTTTAATTCACCTTTTCTTACTGAGTCTTAAAAAAACTTTTCGTATGTTTTGAAGTAGTTTTTATTTCCTTTTGGATGAACGGCCCATCTATGTCTTTTGACCATTTTAATATTTGGCTCTTAATTTTTTCTGTCTTGATGCATAAGTACTCTTTATATCATCAACACTAGTCCTTCTAAAAATATTTATACAAAGATTTTTTTAATTTTACTTATGGGAATTTATGAAAATTTTAAAACATTTTAATAATCAAGTGTATTCTTCTTTTTAATGGTGTTTCAATGTCATGTCCATTGCCCAGGTCTCCAGGACTATAAAAAATTCTTCAGTGACTTGTTTCTTGATGTTTAGGATTCTATTTTTTTAAGTCTTTAATATTTAGTGTTCTATTTAAATCTTTCATCTAGCTGGAATTTATCGTGGCATATGGAGTAAAGTAGTCTCCCACTTCTAAAACTACTTCTCCAGATTTGCTTTAAGACTGTGCATTAATTAATTCATCATTCACTAAAATGTAATGAAGCCTTTATGACAGAATAATTTGGGAATTGTTCTAGATTCCTCTTTTTTCACCTATCTCTTCATTGCATAAGTTTGACCCAGGACACTGTACATTTCAATTGTAGTATTATCAGTTTTAATATGTAAAGAGCTAGTCATTATTGGTCTTCTTTTTCAGAATTTTCCTACCTTCTCTGGCAGCTATATTTTTTCTTTATCCACTTAACAAAGTTATAGTATTCCTTTTGGCATTCCTTTAAATTTATTTATTAGTTTAAGGTGAGTGAATATATGCTGATATTAAGTCTCCTTTCCAAAGACAGGCATTTATTCAATTCACCTTTTGCATCTTTTAATAGTATTTCGAAGATTTCTTAAATATCTTAAACACCTCTGTTAAATTTATTATTTTTTATGTTGTTGTTATGTTAAAGTGACTTCTCATTGTATTTTATTCCTAGGATTTGTCTATGTTTCTCCTTCTAAGTCCATGAATAAATTTCTATAAATAAAGTAGAGTGATATTTTCCTGAATTCAAAGTAATTGTGTAAGACATACAAACATTATTTGCAAGTAGTTTAGGAAGAAATTGTATACACTATATAAAAATTTTGTTTTCTTGGATGCTCATTTTTAGCTAAATATGTACATGGCAGAAGTTTTCACATTTGTTTAATTCTAACGAAGAAGGAAAACTTTTAAATAGCCCCTTGAGTTCTATGGTCTATCCCACACATAACTTCTAACACATGAATTGCCTTGATGTTTTAAGCATGGTTGTGTGAATGCATTTGTGGACCCCAAGCAGAATAAACATAAAGAAAACTAGACCAAGGTGCACCATAATCAATCTACTAAAAACCAGTAATAAAGAGAAAATCATAAAAGCAACCATAAAAGACATACTATATACAAAGGATCACAGATATGTGCAGTATTTCATCAGAAACTGTTAAAAAAAAGATGACAGTGAAATTCAATCTTTTAAGCACTGAAAGAAAGAGTTGCTTCATAATTCTTTTATTTTGAAATTATCTTTCAAAAATGAAGGTGAAATAAATACTTTTCAGACAAACAAAAGCTAAAAAAATTCATTGTCCACAGATCTGCACTACAATAAATGCTAAGCGAGATTCTTTGGGTAGAAATAAGACAGTAGAAGGAAATTTGGAGCTACATGGTAGAATGTAAAATGACAGAAATGGCAAACATGTAAAATGCAAAATATTATTTTCTCATTTTAATGATCTCCTTAAAAGTAATTGACTACTTAGAGAAAAACAACAACATGTTATGGGATTTTTCTATCATGTATAGAAATAAGGTGAGTGACAATAGCTCAAAGGTGGAGGAAATGATAGTATAATTTTCTAAGGTTTTGTATTATTTCTAAAATAGTCATATCATCTGAAGGTAGAATGTAATAGCTTAAAATTTATGTTGCAAACTCAAGAACAAACAGTAAAAAGCAAAATGTATAGCTAACAAACCAAAGCATAAGACAAAATAGACTAATAAATATATCAGTTCACAAAAAAGAAAGTCGGGGAAGGCTATGGTTTAAATAGAAAGCCAAAATCAAGATTGTAGATCTTGAGCCAAACCAAACCAAACATTAGCAATCTAAATATCCAATTACAAAGCAGCAGTTGTTCTACTGGATTAAAAAAGGCAAGACCCAGGTTTGTGCTTTAACCAAAAATCACACTACTTTAAATATAAAGACACAGATCCATTATAAAATGATGAATAAGATGTAGCCTGAAAACAGTAATCTAAAGAAAGCTGAAATGACTATATTAATATCAGATAAAGGAGACTTTAAAACAGGAAATATTAACAGGAAATAAAGGGAAACATTTCATAAGAATAAAGGACCTAATTCAACAAAAGAACATAACAATACTAAAAGTGCACAGACCAAATAACATAGCTCCAAAAATGTATGAACCTAAAACTTATTGAAATGAAAGAAAAAAAAAGAAAAATCCACAGTTGTAAATGTTGCTTTCAATGCTTCCCTTTCAATAACTGATAAACAATCAGTAAGGACATAAATTACCTGAATAATACTATCATCCACCTTGACCTAAAAACTTTTACAGATAAACTGCTTGACACCAGCAGAATGCATGTTTTTCACAAGTGTACATAAAGCATTTGCCAGGATACTACATTCTAGTTCATAAGACATGTCTCAAATATGTGGGCCAAAATTTGACCAAAAGAGAATTAAACTATAAATCAATGTTAGAATATCTGAAAATGTCCCCAAATATCTGGAAATTAGATAAGACACTCCTAAATAATGTGTAAGTCAAAAAAGTAATCACAAAGTAAATTAGAAAATATTTTAAATTGAATTAAAATAAAAGCACAGAAATTCAAAATTTCTGAGGGAACTAAGCAGTGATGAGAGGGAATTCATAGTGCAAACTATTAACATTAGAGGAGATAAGTTTAAAATCTATGCTCTAAGTGTCTACCTTATGGGAAGAGAAAAAAATCAAATTAAAACTAAAATAAGCAGAAGAAAGGAATAATGAAAGTGAGATAAGAATTCAGTGAGGTAAAATCAACAAACAAAAATGATGTTTTGGAAAACTGGTCATACATTGTACTTAGTGGTTAAAAAGAAAAGAATCGATTCTGCTAATATCAGGAGCAAGGCAAGGATGTCTGCTCACCACTGCTATTCATGAGTTCAGTGGAGGCTTCACAGTAATAGAAAATAAAGAAGTAAAAAAAAAATAGAGATAAGAAAGAAGAATTAAAACTGTCATTTTCAAAGATGATGTGATTGTTTATGTTGAAAATCCTATGGAGTATTTAACATCCTTATTAGAGCTGATCAATGAGTGCAGTAAGATCTCAAAATACAAAGTTGAAATGTAAAACTCAATTCAATGCCTCTGAAGTGTCAACTATATATAATTGGAAATTGAAACTTAAAATGCTACTCTAAAACATGAAATGGTAGTTTTTAACAATCTTTGTGAATATACTCAAAATTACTGACAAGTCATACACTTTAATGGAGTACACATTATAATACATGAGTTATATCTTAATTTCTAAAACCTATGAAATACTTAGAGATAAATTTAACCAAATTATGCAAACCCCGCACACTGAAAAAATTAGAATCCATTGTTGAGGAAAACTAAATAATACTCAGGTAAAGATGATATATGTCCTCTTCAGGGATTGGAAGATTTGATATTATTAAGATTTAATACTTCCTTGGAAATGCCATTTTTTGTCATGGGCAAGCCCTGCATATAATGTGGGGGGAGCATAGCAATAGAAGAGTTTCTGCCAATATCTGAAAGAGTGTTTCAAGAAAAGGGGTAAGATGAAACTCATTCCTCTGAGTTCATTTAAAGAAGGAAAACTGAATGAAGTCCAAAGGATGCAAATTATGCGAAGAGGCAGTTTTGCATAGTCAGAACGTTTATAGACAACACGAGTTGTCTGGTGCCCAGTGCGGAGACTTGGGAGGTCCTCTTTCCTGGATCTGTTCAAGTAGAGATAAGGCCAGAATTCTGAATTCTAGGGAAAAAAATTCCTTGAATTTTGTGGGAAATAACACTGGGTCATTTCTAAGTAAATTTCATCTCCCAGTATCCTCACGGCAATGTTATTAATAGATATAGTTAAAATATTCCCAGTAGAAAGAAAATCAGAAGAAAGTGGGGAGGAACTGATCTACTTTGCTATTCAATCAGACGCTAATCCAGTCTCATCCTCACTCTCTATCTGCTCCTGTGCAGACTGATTATAGCCAGCTGCAGAACATATGAAGCACTGCATGTATGTGTGCTTGTGTGTGTGTAAAATTCAAAGTATGCATATGTATGTGAGTGTACATCTCAGAGATCGAAGTGCTCTGGAGAACATTTGTTTATTGTACATTGTGGTTATGTCTTAACCTCTTCTGTCTTTATGCCACATTCAAATTCTTCCACTGCCTTTTCAACTCCCTTCTGCTGCTTTCAGGATTTTCCAGGCCTGTCCTAAAGGCACTTAAAAGCCGTTTTTATAGCCTTTGTTCTGAAACAGACACAATCGTTCTTCATGCTGAAGTCAAAGAAATATCAGCACAAGGAGAATTGCTGTTACAGGACATACAACGTATAAATCTAAGATCTTTTTTCATCTCATAATATATGGTGAATGTCTAAAATTTTTTTAAATGTATAGGTCACCTTGCCATTAACCCCCTTTAAGATAGATAGATAGATAGATAGATAGATAGATAGATAGATAATTCAGGGAGACTAGATGGAGTCGGGGCATTGGCACATCAAAACCATATGACCAGTGTGTGACCGAGCTGAGACCTGCATCCTTATACTTAAAGGCCAAAGATGTACATGGACAGATGAGTCTGTGAAAAACATTTGTAGAAGATGCAACTGTTTGATTATTTAAGTGATTTGTATACAGGGCAATATTTTTCCAAGAGTGAGCAAAACAGAATGATCCAGAAACAGCCACACAGCAAATGTTCTCAGAAATGGTTCCATCTATACCATTCTCATGGCAAACGGTCTGGCCGTTAGTGTTAATAAATTATATTCTGAGCTACATTAAGTTGTCACCCTTCAGTATATATCAGGACCCTTTCCAAGGTCCTCTCAGCTAGGAAACATGGCAGACATAACAGCTCTTTAATTGCCTTGACTGGTCCATGAGAACAAAGCTGCATGAAATAACTCTATGCTACTAATCATCTTAAATATTTGATTTAGGAAAATCTCCATGAGCCACTACTAATGATGCTTCACTATGGACTTCCATGGCCAACCAGAGTTTTCAGATTAGCAGTTCTGGGTTGGTAGCATGGCACTTACATGCTTCTTTTCCCTCTCCAAATCCAGTCACCTGATTTCTTTCCACAATCCTTCCACTGGAAATGGGAAAACACCAAGATTTATTATGGTCTTCCGAGATATTCCTAAAAAATCATTATCATCTGATATACAGTGATTTGGGATAGACATAGAATTGGGATACTGTTTGAAAATGCCAATGGTATTTTTGAACTCTCTATAGAACGCCTACACACTTAACTCCACAAGTGAAATGTCAACCTATCTTGCTTCAGTTCTCTGTGAAAAAAAATTTACCATTCTTGTAGAAAGTATTCCATCCAATCCCAGTGTCTTTTGTCATGAGGTTCCCTTAGCCTGCCATTGGTTATCTTGTCTCATTAGGCTTACATGTGTCTTCATCCTGGTAGAACATATGTCATCTACAGGCCGGAACTCTGTCTTCCCCCACCATGCCATGGTGCTCAGTGTAATGCCTGCCATGGCTTACTTCATGTGCCCTCACCAACATCTGGACTGCATTGTTCAGTGGTGGATAATATTTGTCTGCGAGTATTACATGACATTACATCTCTGATACACAATAAATACTCAATACATAGATAGAATTCTATTAAACAGAATTCTGCCAGAAATTAGTAAGAGTTCACTCTTTACTGATATTATGAAAATACACAGATGACAGTTTAAAGATGTTAATCCAATTGCAATGTAACACCTGGCCATGAATTAACATAAATTTTTCATTTGACAAACATTTCCTGAGCTCCTGTTACGGCACTGTTACTACATTTCAAAGAGTTCATAGTACAAAGCAAAACAGGCAAGCTGATAGGTGAATTTCAGTGAAGAGCAATATTATTGTTAATTCCATCAACAAACATTGGAAAATGACAGTGCAAAAAGTTGTGCTCAGGACTAAGAGGGGACACATTGCTTTTGCTTTGAAATATAATTAATATTTCTGACAATGGTGCACTAAAACGTAAGGCTTTCTGTTTTTCCTATTTTTTCTTCCTTTTTAATTATTGTCTAAATCTAGGCCCATTTGTTTGGTTAATCTTATTGGTACATTGAAGATAAACACACTGATCACGTTCATGAAAGGGAATTTGTAACTGTGCATAATATATCTTGATTCTTCTTTTTTTCCCAATTCCCTCCCTTCAACCCCTCTTCCGCTGCTTGTATACAAAAGCTTTGTTTCCATTTTTTCCTTTTATTACCTTTTGTTTTTTTCCTTCCTTCTTTTCTGCCTCTCCCACTCCCTTGTTCCCCTTCCCATCTGACACACATGTTTGAATATCGCACTGTTTCTCTGACGTGAGAAGCCAAAAGTGTAAATAAGGACCAAAATGTATAATAGATATTAGGAAATGGGAAGTAAATCTAGAACTCTTCACCTCAGATAGAATCCTGGGGATTCATGAACTTGGATAGGAAAAAAACCTACATACCTACTTTCTCAAATCTCTAACTGAAATTTAGCATTGCCTTCTATTGTAAATGTAGATAACAAATGACAATAGGATTAGCAGTACCTGTGACTTTGTCACTAATAGAAGTCACAGGTACTTTCACATTCTATTCCACTTGCCGCAGGTATGTTGAAATGATTTATGTACATCACAGCTTTGAAATTAGTTATTTGATCCACTGTTAGGCTTTGTAGTTTGTGCATGAATAAAAAGCATACGACTTACAAATGTCACAAATTTGTTTTACAGAATATTTTAATTATTATATTTTAACATAATTTTAAAAATTTTATAATCCTATGCATTTTATAGAATCTTTGAGAAGTTCACAGGCTTCAACAAAGTACAAAAGAGATCTGTGCCATAAAATGTTTCACTCTTGTTCTATACTCTGGTAGTTATTCTTAGCATACAGTTGGGATCTTTCTCTGAGGCAATGTTCAAAGACATGGTTGAGTTTTGGAACTGAACCACACAGGGATCATTCCCCTGCTGTGGTAGTGTTTGTTTGCCTTTGGTTTTTGCAGTGCTAAAGATCAAACCCAGGCCTAGAGCATGCTAGGCAAGTGCTCCACCACTGAGCCATATGCTTAGCTCCCACTCACCTGCTGCAGAACAGCACATATTGGGAGCAGGTGTGACCCTGTGTGTCTATGCACCACTGTGGCTAGCTGTCCTGACTACCCAGGAGAGAAAATGGGCCCACCTGAGTCTGGGCCTCGGTATGTATGCCTGGATTTCAGTACTGGAGACTGAAGTTGAACCTAAACTGCATCATGTAAATCAAAAACAAACTGTATACTCCTAGTAAGAGGAAATTGACTGGGCAGACCCAGGTGTAGGTAGAAGCACCTGGGAATCTTGGTGTCGCATAAAGCAAATGTGAGTCATTGAGGAAAACTAGCTAATTCCCAGAATAAATATCAATGAAATATAGAGCAGCATTAGCACAGAGGAATTGAAAATAACCTCTACTCTTGTGTGAATCTAAAAGAGTAATATTACTATTCCTGATGTAGGATAAGGTCAATATCTGTGGTGCAGAGGCAAATAAGGTCATCTGACTCGTTGAAGAACCAGATCCAGGGTCATCTTGAGGCTTCTTTCTCCACACACTGACAGTTCCCTTCTCCTCCCATTTGTCTCCTAGAATAATCTCTTTGCTCTTCTCACTTCTGAAACAGCTGTCTTAAAACCCTCTTCTCTTGACCATTGTATACCTCCAGAAAGAAAACATTTCAATTTAAGTTAGCACTGTCAATAGAAAGCCCTTGACAGCCACAGCTTGGCCCATTTAGCAATATGTAAGCTGGGATGTTGACAAGCAGAAGCAACAGTAAGAAACCAAGGTAATTCCAGACAGAGACCTTGTCTCTGGTAACTGGAGCTGCGGCACCTGGAGTGTTTCTTGGTACATAGAGATTTCTTCCTTTTTTCCCAATATGTATTTTTATTGACACATAATAAATGTATATTTATGGGGTACAGTGTGACATTTCAATACATGTACACAATTTGTAGTGATTAAATCAGAGAGATTCATAAAAATTTCTAAAATGATCTACCAGGAAAGACCTAAGCACGGGTCTGTTGTTAACATGTTGCATTTCTGAGTTCTCTCTTCAAAGATGGGTAGGAAGTTTTATATGTTGAATCTTGTGCTGAGATAAAATATCACAAAGCAAACATATTAGTACTCACTGAAAAGAAGTATTGATTTCTAGCCATCTATGACCTACCAGCCATTACACTTATCAAGTCAAGATCATCACCAGTGTAATTAAATTCTGGCCTACCTCTTGTCAGAAAAAAAGCACTATCATAGTAGAGCTAACAATGATTTCCTCCTTCAGGATTTTAATTTCCTCTGTCGGTACTTTGTCTCTGCTGGACATTGGCAAAGACCTATTGATTGCCTCTTTTGGAGAAGGACGTATCCTGAGAAATAGCATCTGTTTGAAAATCTTAATGATTATAAACGAAGCCCAATGTTGTTATCAGATCCTAGTGCCAAATGTTTTGTTTCTCTTACCTTGAGTGGAAAGTCTGGTAAAAAAAAGAAAGACAACTAAAATGGAGATAACCTGTTTAATCCATTGTGAAATGAAATAGGACTCATCTTTATGTCTGAGTCTTTAAGAGAAATGAAAATCAAGAGGAGAACTCTGGAAAGATGTTTCTTAAGGAGTAACTCTAACTGTAGTAAGATCAATGTAAATGGGCAAAATCTTAGTACTTATTCAATACCCCTAAGAGAAGAAAATGAAAAAAATGATAAAATGGAAGCAAAATTTTGTAAATAAAGAGGGGAAAAGGGGTTGAGGAATGGAGAGGGGAATGGGGTATAAAGAGGCACTAAAATGTATCATGTACAGGTACAAATTTGCCGTAATGAATTTATATATAGTACCAATAAACTTAGTTTCTTTTAAAATCCTGCTGAGACTTCTTTCTCCCTTAATCATTTACTCTGAAGCATTTGACTCTGAATTATTTCTTCTTTTGTGGAACAGTTTCCTCTCTGGCACGTTGCTCTTTCTTGTTTTGAATTCTTTGTCGTTCTTCTACGCCTCCTTAACTGTGTTTGCTCCTTTGCTTTGCCTAGACTGAAATTGTTGGTCTTCACTGGGGATTTATTCAGGACCTTTTCTCTTCTATATCTACAGCCTTATCTACTGTATGTTTTCCAAATCTGTATCAATTGATAAACTCCACTCGAATAGCCAAGTGCTTACCAGTTATTACCCAAATCTACTTGAAAGGTCTTAATGATTTTTTTTTAAATACCTCAAGTATAAAAATATAAATAAAATTTTCAAAACATAAAATGCCTCTAATCTTAACAATTATCATAATAGGAGCCCCAAACTCAGCAGGTACGAAACCGAAATCATCTTTCATATAAATCTGCTCTTCTTTCCTATGTGTGCTACCTTAATGACGGCAGCACCATTTACCTAGCAGCCATTTCCTGGCCCCGGAGTACTTTTTCCATTAGCTGAGTAATGAGGTTACAGTGGACAAAGAGTAATTTCTTCCTATTCTCTGTTTTCATAGTGGTCACACAACATTGCATTAAAGGAAAACAAGATAGAGCTGTCCAATTTTCTGATGATACAAATGTAAGAGCAGAAAGTAGTCGGGGGGCAGGTCTCCCTCTTCCTCTTGCAGGAACATGAGGCTAATCTTGCACAAAGCAAAGCATAAGGAGGACACTGACTGTTTTCCTCTACTCAACTTGATTGACTGTATTTAGTTGAGATTCTTTTCTGAGGGTTGAAAAAGGTCATTTGTCTCACTTTCCCATGTTGAAATTTTTCATCTTTTTCTCTCTTCTGGATGTTATCTTAAGAAGTTTATCATGGCAGGCTGCCTTGAGAGATGTGGGGATATTACCTAATGTGGTAGTCTGCCATCATCTTTCAAAAAATTTCCACAGACAGGATAAATGTGAAGAGTCATCACAGAGAGACAAGTTATGTATAAATAGTAAATAGTACAGCTAGAAAAGCTCAGCTAAGGCTAGAATGCAGAAATTATTCACTAAACAAAGCCTGATGGCAAAATGTTCCTGCCAAGGAGGTGTCAATAACATTGGTCTTATATATTAAATAAAAACAATTTGGAGTTGAGCCTTGCCTGGGATGATTGAGATATTAGAAGATGACTAGCCCTGTGCATCTAAGTAGAGACAGTATTCTGCCAACATAATGCTGCCTTCTGAAATATTTTGTTAGTATGTGGTAAAAAGGAGACAAGATGTTAAAAAATAATATACACACATCCCAACTCTGGCCAAGCAAAGGATGGGAGAGTACTTTGCTTTGTTGGAGTTTTTTCTATTACTAGAAGACCAGATCAGTATTAAGCCTATTGTATGAGTCACTTTGCCATTGCTGGCACAATATATTTGACACCATAACTTAAAAGAGGAGAGATTTATTTGGCTTTATGGTTTCAGGGGATTCAGTTTACGGTCTTCTGGCTCCAAGGCAGAAAAAGTATGTCAGAATGGCACGGCAGAGGAAAGTTGTTCAACCCAGGCAGGCAGGAAGCAAAGAGCAAGAGGAGAAAGGGAGGATACACTCTTCCAGGAATCAGCCTACCGATAAAAAGACCACTCAATAAACCTGAGTTAGACCTTCCTCTGAAAGCCATTCTGGAAGTCTCAGAACCCCAGATTCAGGCTGGTACTGTGTTCTTTCATGGGGCAGTCCCCATCTACCTAGTAGAAATGATAAGCAACTTCTTAGCAGACATAATGAAAGTGAGTGACAAAAACCCCAAACATGCTTTTAAAATTGTCAATCTAGAATTCAGTACCCAGCAAAAATATTCTTCCAAAATGGAAGTGAAATTCCCAGATAAACGAAATCAAGATCACTTCTCATAAACAGAAACATGTCACGCAGAGACACCTGAAGGGAATTTCCTCAGGATGAAAAAAGCAATATGAAATGGCATCTTGTGGGTCAAAAAGAAAGGAATCACAATGGAAATTAGAAAAGGTTTTAAACAAGATGATAACAAAAACACAACAAACCAGAATTCATGGCATGGAGCTAATGTACTTAAAAGGAAATTTATAACTTGAAATATTCATATTAGAAAAAGAAAATCTTTAAATGAACTAAGTCCATTTTAAATTGCTAAGGAAAAATTAAACTCAAAATACATCTGAGAAAATAAATAAAAAAGAAGGAAAAGTAGAAATGAATGAAGTAGAAAACAAACTAGGATATTCAATAAAAACAAAGATGGTACCTTAGAAAAACTAATAATCTTTTATTTTTTTGATACCAGGAATGGACCTCAGGATCTTGCACTTGTCAGGCAGGTGCTATTCCACTGAGCTATATCCCCAGCTTCATAATAATCTCTTTAAAAATTTTAAAAAAGAATAGAACACAACAGCAAATCTCAGGAATGAAAATGAAAATGTCACTATATATTTATGGGCACATTAAAAAGAAAATATTATGAAAAACGTTATCTCAATAAATTGAACAACTTAGATGATATAGACAAATTCCTTGAAAAATGCAACCTATTAACACAAAAAATTTTAAAAATATTTGTAGCCCTGTATCAATTTTTAACAATATCCAATATAATAACCGTTGTTAATTTCCTATCACCTTGTTTTGAAATTCTGTATTGTTTATATTGTTTTTCATTCTCTTTAACATAAAAAAATTTAATTTTAATTAAAAATCTTCCAACCAAGAAAAATTCAATCTGGACCACTGCCATAGAGAATTCTATCAAACATTTAAAGTCAAAATAGTAACACCCCTACCTAAACTCTTCTAGAAAACAGAGACAAAAGATACCCTTCCCTGTTAATTTTATGATGCCAACATAACACTGACACTAAAAACCAACAAAAGCATTATAAGAGAAGAAACTTACAGATGATACCTTGCATGAACATTGCTATGGTTTGTGTCTGGGTGTCCCCCCAAAGCCTCATGCAGTCATGGGGTGGGCGTCTAGAGTTTTTGACTGATTCATGGTCCAGTGCTGGAGTTATGGGTTTGAGTGCTACACCCACCCTGGCTCGGGCAGCCTGCATACAATACAAGGGAGAGAAAGGGGATTGTTCTTCCCACTCCACCCTTTTTGCTCTTGCTGCTTTTGCTGTTTTCCTCTGCCCTGAAATGCTGCCCTCTGCCATGTGCCACCCTGCCTTGGAGCCAGCTGATTATGAACTGAACCTTCCACAAACTGTGAGATAAATAAACTCTTCCCTCCTTAATTTTGGGCACCAGGTATTTGTCTCAGCAACGAGAGAAAAGTAACCAACACAAACACAAAGCCTCAACAAAATAGTAGCCAAAGGAACCCATACTGTCTCATTCGACCTAGAAAAATGGGTCTGACAATTGTAACACATTCATTTAAAAAATTAAAAAATAAAAACACTGTTAGCATATGAGGAAAATAAGGGAATATCCTGAATTTGATAAAAAGAAAAAGAGCATCTATGAAAAACTATCAACTAAAACCATACTTAATAGTGAAAAGGGCAAGTCTCTTAAGCCTCCTTCTGTAGCTTTATTCATAAGCTTACTGTGTGAGGGGATTTTTGTTGTTTTGTTTTGTTTAAGCAATTGCAAGCCTCAGCTTCCACTCCAGTTCTAGGCAGATGTTAGGAAATGGTAATAGCTCTGACCTCAGTTGAGTCTTTTCGAGTCTACAAACCTTTCTTTCTAGAAAGGGAGATCAATGAGGACCTGAGATCTGAAAGCAGAGAGACAGCCCCCCTGCTGTTGATGGTCACATGGAGCCTTCATCCTAGTGTCACCTGCAAAGTCAAGCCTAGGGATAGAGCTTGAGACCTGATGAGAGAAGGATGCAGAGTTGGTGCAGCAAAGGTGGGGGTGGATGTACCCGTGGAAGGAGAGTAGCCCTTGTGCATTGTGCATCATCAGCAATCACAGCACTTTCAAGAAACCCTTAAATAACGAACACTGCCTCCCCTGTAGGTTGGCTAATCAGTTTGCTACAGGCAAAATTTTAAAAGAGACAGAGAGATGCTCTATATCTCAGACCATGGATTTTCCCCTTCACATATCCTGTCTCTACCTTTCCCCAGAGACATAATCTACACATAATTAATTTCTCTCGTATATGATTAATCCTCAGCCCTCAGCCCTGCTTTTAACTGAAAGTCTCAGTTACACTTTGACAGGTCTCTTAATAGATAACTTATTTCCAATAGAATGGAACAGCAATATGTCTTGGCCCTTTCCCTTTTAAATGAGCTGGTTGGAGGCCCTCCTGCTACAAAGAAGAGCAACCCAAAATTTCCTCCACGTGCAAATGGCAGTTTTATAAACAAATTAGTAGTACATTTCTGATTTTCCTCTCTAGTGGTTGGCAAAAAGTTACATCACTTGATTACTCTGAAACCAAAGGCATAACTTTAAAAAGATGTTCCTAGTAATTCTGTGCACACTATCTCGTGCACTTATATTTTCCAGGTAACCAATCCCGCACTATTACTTTCTTGTTTCATGTGTTTTGTTCATTGGTTAGTTTTGTTCTTGGGGTAAAATCACTGAATCAGACTCTCAGGGATAAAATGTTGGGCCTGGATTACCTGTGTCTTTCTGTATTAGAGGAAATCCCACAGTAGCTCTTGAGGAACATCTGGCCCAGCCCACAGGCACTATCTCAGATCATCTCTGGTGCAGTAGAGTGATGTCTGCTCTCCTATAAAGCACAATTGTTCTTTTTATTGACCCATGACTCTTCTCTCTTCTTCTGACAATACAGTCAATGTTTCCTTATTCTCCTAGTTCTATTTTTTTCCACTCTCCTTTGGATATTCTAGGACAGGCGGGTGACTCAAAATCTGAACATGATTGGAGGTTGTGCACTCCAGCTGCAAGCCCTTGGACAGACTCTCCCTGGGATCCTGGTGCCCAGATATCTGCTGTTGCCTCGGCTTCTTGTCCTTTGTGAAACAGTGCTTCATTGCTTCCTTTAGTGCTCCTAAATACTCCCACATCGTCTCCAAACACTTTTGCATCCTTTTGCATCATTAGCCAGAGCTGGCTTTGTGTATTGGCACACAGAGAATCCTATCTAACCAACATATCCCTTCCTGCTGTGCTTCTTGACTTGGAGGCTGCAGATTGCTAGGCTTCTGCTGGCAACAGTGCTAGACCTAAAAGGAGCAGATACCTAAGAGTTGTAATCCAAACAGCAAACAAAAGCATGGACTTTTGGAACCAAGAACAATAAAGTGAGGAATGGAGTCAACCTACCAAAAAAAATCGAGTGTGGGAGAAGTGAAACTGACTGCAATCAATAAATGTGAGAGAAGTTGCCTGTGGTGTCACCACTTGAGCTCTACATAAAACAAGAATAGAAAAACAACTTCCATTCACTGGCCTGGGCCTGTGCCCTTTTAGTCCATGGAAAATACAGAGCGATAGATGATAGATGATGATGATGATAGATAGATAGATAGATAGATAGATTATAGATAGATATTCCTCTGAAAAGGCACCAGGCAAGGTGGCACATGCATGTAATCCCAGCATTCTGGGAGGTTGAGGCAGCAGGACTGCAAGTTCAAAGCCAGCCTGGGATACTTAGGGACTTAGTGAGATTCTGTCTGAAAATTTAAAAAAGAGAAAATTTAAGGGTTGGGGATACAGTTCAGTGCAAAGGTCTTGGGCTTAATCCCCGGTACCACAAAAATAATTTTTTAAAGGCACCAATTACATTTAAAAAGATACTTGGCTCAGATTTGTATTTCAAAAAGCCACTAAAAAACAAACTCGTTTTTGAATGCTTTTTTTTCATTTAAGTGCATTTATTTTATTTGTATTAAATAGTTGTTTTCTTTATGTAAGCATTTTATATGAATTGTCTACAAAGAACTTTTCAGTGGAGTAACATACTTTCAGTTAGAGTAAAATATGTATGATGTATAATCATGTATTACATAATTTTGCTTAGAACTGATTCATAGATTACAAAATGTTAAATATCTGCATTCTGCTTACACAATGAAATATTACTTCGCAGTGAAAAGAAATTAAGTACTGAACTATAATGTAAATGAACTTTAAAATTTGAAAGCGAAGTGGAAGAAGCAAGTCAGAAAAGACTATATGTTGTATGGTTTTGTTTATACAAACTGTTCAAAATAGGGAAATCTACAAAGATAATATGTAGATTACTGGCTGCCCAGGGCTGGAGAACTGGGAAATTAGGCATGATCAGTAAGCAGGAGCACATTTTTCTTGGGCTAATAAAAGTATTCTAAAATTTTTTATGGTGATGAATATACAACTTTGAATATACTTATAATTAAGTTTATCTCACTAGAGCTGTTTGAAATTTTTGTTTACAGGCGAAAGACAAATATAACATGTTCTCACAAGTGCAAACTTGGCCTTATGTCAGTAGAACAGTAATTTTATTTAAAAGTAAAATAATTCTGAATACTCCAGTTTAACCTATTCTCCGAAACAAGCCCTCTCCTCATACCAAAGATTACATGGCATTTTTACCCTGTGTAG
Organism: Dinomys branickii; assembly: GCA_004027595.1. Classification (NCBI taxonomy): domain Eukaryota; kingdom Metazoa; phylum Chordata; class Mammalia; order Rodentia; family Dinomyidae; genus Dinomys; species Dinomys branickii. The sequence continues at coordinate 90,073 of PVLD010005283.1, read as the reverse complement.
TATGTAAAATGCGTGTTCAGAAGGAGATTAACATCTTTTTCATTAATGCGTCACATTTGTGTAGAGGAGTTTTGCTTTATTTATTCTCATAGATCAGTTTTTGTTGAGATGCATGGAGTGAAACATTAATCTGTACAATGTACTGACCCTACTTTTTCCACTAAAAGTCTTACACATTTATGTGAGACATGTTTATAGTACTTTTCAGGCCTTGTTGATATTGAAATTATATTTTTATTAAATATTAGCTTTTCCATCTTTCTATTGTGTCTGTACTATATGCTCAATACCAAAGTGGCTTTTATCCATTCCCATGGCCCTAAACACCTTCTACACACTGATGTCACCCTAATTTAACCTAACCTCCCTGCACACAAGATTCATATTGCTAATTGCTTCCCTGACTTTCTACTTGAATGCATAATAAGCATCTTGAACTTATTGCATCCCAAACTCAATTGTGCTTTCCTAACCCAAGCAGATGTTCCTTCTCTCAGCAAAGGGCACATCACTGACCCACCACTCAAGTCAACATACCCTGGCCTCCTTCATAAGTCCTCTCTTTTGATCACAATACACACAAAAGCTACCCCTCCCCCATTCTGTGGGCTTAGTACTCAAAATATTCCCCAAATCAGACCCTTTCTCACCAGCCCCTCTGCCACTGTCTGGTTGCCAGCCCTCATGACATCTTACTCCCTGAGAGCCACAAAAACTGCTCTGACAAGGGAAACCTCAGGCTCTAGAGCTCAGTAACCGGGCATCCTGCTCTCATCCGCAAGCACCTGACTGTCATTCCCTTTACCTAAGGTTCTCAGCTCCTCACAGCCAGATTTCCACGGTAGGTCCCAGATGTGGTGCTTTAGAAGGTGTGAGCACTCTTCCTCCTGCGCAAAAAGAAAACCACCACCAAGACCCAAGGCCATCGGCTGGCGGCTGAAGAAGTAAACAATCACAGGATCTTTCTAAGTTGTGAAATTGCCCAGGCTGGGCTTGAACTTGCAGTCTTCCTGCTTCAGCCTCTCAGAGTGCATGGACTCAACAGTTCTTTAATAGTCCATCTTATAAAATAGGGATAGAGGCTATTGCTTACATAGTATACAAGGTGTGTCTGTGAGTGTGTGTGCATGTGTGTTACAAAATAAGCACAATATGAAATTTAACATTGCAACCAGTTACAAGGGCACAATTCAATGGCATAAAGTATATTCACCATACTGTGCAACTGTCAATCTATTTTCAGGACTTTTTAATTATCCCAAATTGAAACTCTACACTCATTAAACAATAATTCCTTATCCACCCCATGTTCTATTCTACTTTATGAATTTGCCTAATCTGAGTATCTCTGATAAGTAGCATCATGTGATATTTGCCCTTTTGTATCTGGCTAATTTCACTTAGCATGTGTTCAAGATTTACCATGCTTTACCATGTACCCAAACTTCACTCATCTTTAAGGCTGAATAATGTTCCATTGTGTGGTGACACTGGATTTCATTATCCATTCATCTGGTGAAAGACACTTGGGTTGCTTAGTTCTCTTGGATTTTGTGGAAAATGCTTCTATGAACCTGGTTATACAAATATCTGTTTGACTCTCTGCTTTCAATTCTTTGGGGTATAGCAGTCAATGGATATTTCATGAAAGCTAATTAGAGCCAGGTACAGTATTTTTTAGAAGGTGAGCACACAGAGGAAATGGACAGAGTGCCAGCTTTTGTGCATACACATTGATCAATATTTATCAATAACAGAGTTTAGATACCAATGAATCATACTAGAAACAAATTGAGAACTGGATGAGAATACATTGGGGCAGGGTGAGAAGTGGCTTGAGGAAGCCTCACTAAGGCATGAGGGGTGCATGGTCAAAGAAGTGGTTGCCACCCCAAAGCCTGCAGTGAGGATGAGCACCAAGCTGGTGGGAAGAGCTGGAGGATGGGGGAGATGAGGTCAGAGACACGTCAGTGGGACCTTCTAGGCCACTCACGGTTAGCCCAGGTGTCCTAAATCATGAAGCTCATATCATTTTTAAAGGCATTTTTAAAAGGGAAAGAATACAAAAGTATCTTTGTCTATAAATTTTACAAAAACATCCTCAGACTGCAAAAAAACAATGTTGGGGGACTGGGGATGTTGCTCAGTGGCACAGCACTTGCCTACCACGTGTTAGGTTGTGAGTTGAATCCCCGGAACCACTAGAACAAACAAAGATCTCTGACTTTTATCACCCACAGCAGAGTCTCATGAAACAGACAAATGTGAGCAAAGAATGACAAATGTCAGTGTCACTGGGATTTTAATCTTAGGAACCCTTTTCTAGTTCCCAAGAGAAACATGAGTGAACAAAAGGGAAGGCTGCCATATTTAAAGAATGGCATTTTAAAAGGAAACTTTAAAAAGTACAACATTTCATGCAAGTTTGGGGGAATCCTCTACATTGCTGGTGGGAATGTAAACTAGTACAACCACTATGGAGATCAGTGTGGCGATTCCATATGACCTAGCTATTGCCTTTCTAGGTATCTTCCCAAAAGAGTTAAAGACACCATGTTACAGTGACACATGCACACCTATATTTATATGAACACAATTCATAACAGATGAATCTTGGAAGCAACCTATATGTCCATCAACAGATGAATGGATGAAGAAAACATGGTACATTACTCTGCGGTAAAGAAGGAAAAACTTGAGCCACTTGTAGGAAAATGGACCTACATTGAGACCATAATGTTAAGAGAATAAATTAGATACACAGGCTTAAATATCACATGGTTTCTCTTATATGAGAAGCCCACATTATAAATAAAGAGCAAAATAAAAGCTAGATTAGGAAGTAAGGAGATAGATCTTTCTCAAAGGAAAAGGTGGTTAAGAGATGCAGAGGGGAAAAAGGGGAAAGAAGGAGATTTTTTAAAGGAATAAAGATGTGTCACATACGTGTACCAACCTCCCCAAGAAACATAAACATTACATACTGCAAACATGTACTAATAAAAATTTTTAAATAATAAGTGGGGCATTTTATACACAATAATGTTTGTCCTTCCAAGATGGGACACGGCTACTCTGCACTGAGATCAGACACACACCACCCTCATATAATAAAATGCTTTTAATTTTAAGACCTACAGTTAAAGTAACAGGAAAGCACATTATGTAGCTGATGAGGACCAGGGGAAGACATGCAGAGCATCCTTAAATGCTGTATTTTAATTCACTCAAATTTAATTAGGCTTGGAGAGCCATCATTTCATTAAGCAATCAAGAGCCCATAAGTGAACTTTGTCCTGTAAGTGCTTAGTTCTCAAATAATACAATCTTTATAATGTTGAGCTTCAAAACAATGCAAAAATTTGAGGAATGACTCTCCTCTTATATCAGTGAAAACTGTAACATGCTTGACTTACCTGCTATGAAAGAAGTTGCTCCTTCCTTGTGTATATTAGCAAGAATTTCTAAGCTTGCTAATCTCATTCAAAAATAGAATATCACATGTTTCATGGCCTAACATGTACTATTCATTTAATAATTGCATGTTTGTAATCAGAATTTGACTTTTGGAATACAATATTACTGATGTTCAGCCAAACAAGGTCACAGATAATTGGATTCATCAGTTATTTTTCAAATACTAAGGAACTAGCCAAAGAAAATGTGTTTACACTGTAAATAATTTATGATCACAGAAATCTTCAAGTTCATATTTTTAAAAAATAAGATTACCTTTACTTGAGCAAAATGGAAGAGAGAATAGGAAACAGGAAGTTAGACTTTGTGGTGATGAAAGCGAACTGAGAAGGTGGGTAAACAGGAGAGCAGGGAAGGAAAAGGGAAGAAAAACTTTATTAAGAGGTGACATGTACATAGACCAGTTCCCCAAGACAAATTTAACTGTTATCTATCACAAATGTATGCCAATAAAAACGTTTATTTTTATTCCTATGTAATTCATGATGAAAGGGAAAAAGTAAAGGCATCAGAAACTTGAAATAATATTACCTTTACCTGCCTTTACCCAATCCCTATCTTGCTCTGATTTTCAACAACAAAAACTTTGTTTTTCTCATGTATATGGAACTGCTGTTATAACAAATACAATGAAGAGCCAGGTATTGCTTTGAATATTTGTTTTGTTTCACACACACATTGCTGAACTCCCATTTACCAGCAGAAATCCCCTACCTGTTGGAGTGGGGGAGGATAAGACCCCCACTTCTTACATCATACTGAGCCCCACACTCAATCTAATTGGATTAGACAGCAGCACCGTCAGTACTGCTGCTTGAGGTGTGGTCGACAGCCAGCAGCATCGCTTCCCAAGAAGCTTGTTGTGAATACGGATTCTGCAGCACCGCACCCCACTCCAACAAGACCTACAGAATCAGGGTCCCATGTGATTTCTGCGCACGTGGCGTGAGAGGTGATGTCCTAGGAAGTCAAACCGTATTACTGATATCCTTGATTTTAAATGCTGTGCGCCGCCCTCTGGAGGAGAAGAGGTCGAACAGGCATTGAGGGGTGGAGGACATCACAGTTGCTTCTGGGCTCACTTCTTTATGAATGGCTTATAGATAAGTTGGTCAGTTTTTAATGCTCTTCAAAAAGTCAGAGATTTTTGATGTAACTTCAATGAAGATGCTAAAACAAATCAAGGATATAACAAGGTTTTTCAGCAACCAGCAAATCTTCGTCTGTTTTTGTTCCAGTTCATTAGTTTGTTTTAGTTGCTTTTTTGTTCTTTGCACTGTTTTGTTTTATTTTAGTAACCCCACTTTGCAGCTGTCATTTGAAAAGAATGATTTTCTGATCCTTCTAGGGGGCAGGCTTGTCCACAAGGCTGCAGCATGGGTCATCAAAGGGGAACATTTAGTCACAGACTCTTTAGTGCAAACAAAATCATTAGAAGTTTAGGTAAATTTTTCAAACTATTTTTAATATTGGAACCAATTTGCATATTTTTTGCTACTTTTTTTTTAGAAAGTGGCTTAACACGTTGTAAATTAACTAGTTCAGACATTGAGCACAAAGTTTTTATGCTAAATTAATCTTAGGGGCTTGGATTTATCTCTTCTTAAAATCCCTGGATTCCTAAAATTCATTTTGGCTCCCGTTCCCCTCAATACGTGCTCCTGACAGCAGGTGCTGTATTCCATCAAACACTCCCCTAGCATAGTATGGAGGGTATTTTATTTAGCTACTTGACCAGTTATGTTTGCTTCTCTTTAGAATGTGGCCTCTGTAAAGGAAGGGACTATGTTTTATTCCTATTTGTATCACAAGTACCCAGAACTATGCCTAGTACATAGTAGGTACTTAATAATTACAGGTTGAAGGAATGAACAGAATCAACAGAGAAATGAAAGTTCTGAAAGCAAGACATGAAATCTAAATAACAATTTACTTTCCAACTATGAGATATATATATAGATAGACCAAGCAGAACCAGGTATGATAACACATGCTTATAATCCCAGCATTAGAGAGACTGAGGCAGAAAGATCACAAGTTCCAGGCCATCCTGGGGTACACAGCAAGTTCAAACCAGCCTGAGCTATTTTGTGAGGCCCTGTCTCAAAAAGAAAAAAAAAGGTGAAATATAAGATCCTTAGAATAGAGTTATTTTACATTTTACTTGTAAAACACACTTGCTGATTGGACTATGTTTTATTTTTTGTACTAACTGTGAAAAAGAAGGTTAAACAAGATCATATAGATTTATTGACTCAACAGCAATTTAGGAAGCATTCATTGATATGCTATGCTCAGCTGCCACTTATATTTAAAAGGTAGGTCAATCACTATAAAGGACTATTCACAAAAACAAAATTCTGTCTAGTGAAGTTCTTTCCTAATAAAAAGAAATAAAATTTTATTTTCTTAAATAAAATTCTAATTAAGTTTTCTCATGACTGAGACCACTCTTTCCTCTGAGGAGTCAAATTAGGGGAATGTTTTATTATAAGTTACTATAAGAAAATGAATTTTCAGTGTGAAGTAAATAACATGTTGGCACCTTGTGGGCTTGGAGCTTGTCCTTTGTGGCTTGCGAGTAAGCTCATAAGAATGTTCAGTATCTCTTCCTGTACTGGAGCCTGGACCCAGTGACCAGAAGCACAAGCAAAACTTGCCAAGTACCATCCTGGTAATATAAATTAGGTTTCTATAAACTTTAAATACTTGTGTCCTTCACCCACCCTGTGTCAGGATCCCAGCTAGAAACAAACGGTATATTCAGACTGAGTGCAAAGGAGAGCTTTGCAAATGGACTACTTTACAAAGGCATTAGCAGAATCAAGGGAAACTGAAAGGACAGTGAATGACCAGGGGCTAGGCAAGTGTCAAGGAAGCCATGGCCACACCTACTAAAGAATGCAAAAAGAGGAAGTCATTAGCATGATCCAGAAAGACCGCTGGAGCTGAGGTGAGGGCTGCAGGCAAGAGGTCTGGCCTTCAGCAGAGGAAAACAGCCAATGCGCACCCACCGCCCTGCCCAAATAGAGACTGCACAGTGCGTGCACTGACCTAACTCTTTTCCAACCTTGGCTTTCCTGCTGATGCCTTCCATTGACAGACCCAACAGGAAGTCCAACAGCAAGAGAGTCAAGTTAGGAAAGGCACAGAGAGGTCAGCATCCCTGGGCACAAAGCTGGGGGCTGGGGCAGAAGGTGGACTGGAAGTGTGAGACTAAGAATATCCACTGCACACCTCTTTCCAAATGCTTCGGCTGCAAGATATTTACCACTCATTCACGAACTTTTGGTCCTACGTATTCTGAATAAGAGAAAAAGAAAAGATAGAATTTCATAGGAATGGAAGCTTCATTGATTCATTCACTCAGATAGAAAGGTAAGAGTAAGTTTTCTCTGTGTTTCCCTGAAATTTGTAGAAATGAACTAAAAGAATGAAAATCTAGGGGCTGGGAATTTAGCTCAGTGGTGCAGTGCCTGCCTGGCAAGCGTGAGGTTGTGAGTTTGATTCGCAATACCAAAAAGGAAAAATTGGAAAGAAGAGTATATCTCCTCTAAAATTAGCAAAGAACTAAGAGTCTCCAATTACAGACTGTTGGAATTATCTGCCCAAGAGAATAAAATTTTTATGAAATCGATGGACAGCCCTAAAAGGTGAAACACACTTCCACAAAGGCCCACTGGTTTTGAAGTAAGGAGAGAGTTCCTGGAGTCCCAGGTTGGATGTGGGGGAGGGGCACGCCAGGTCCTGGGAAATAGCTGCTGTATATAGAGGAGTTGGTTTTATAGCAGTGTGATGCAGAGAGTGACACTAATGGGAGGTCTGTGTGCACCCTCCATCTTTATCCCTAAGATCTGAGAACTTAAAACGTAATGCTGGAGGAGAGCCAAAGGCAAGAGATCTAGGGAAGGAGAAAGGAAATCAAGAATTACTTTTGTATGTGACTGGCCCCCACCTCTCTTTATAGATGCTTATTAGTGTCAACTAAGTAGTAATAAATAGATGCCAAATGTCTGTCTATCCTGCAACACACACACACACACACACACACACACACACACACACACACAGGCATGTATATACACTCACCCAGGAAGTAAAATACATAGTGGAATTGTAAAGAACATTCGTGAAACAAAATGCCTGATCTAGAGTCAGGACTCTCTCCTTCCCTCCTCTGTATTCTTGGGCAAATAGAAGGTTTGGCTAGAATTATCTCCTCTTGAAAATGGGTAATATATATAAAACTTTCAAAATACATTGATTCTATATATAGTTACTGTTTTTTAAAAAGGGAAGGTTTACAAGCAAATATATAACTATATTTCAGAAAAAAAGCACAAGAATAATAAAACTCTTCTCCACACATTCAGAGAAATTAAAGCAATTATGAACCCTTTTAAAAAATCAGCGCAAAATGAGCTAGCAGAGCCAGGAAATAGGATAAAGGTGATGATAAAACAATTACAGATGTGAAAGCTACATTAGAATGAGAATCAAACCAATATTGCTTTTAAAAAGTCAATTACCAACAGACATGAATGTAATAAAAACTCATGGGCAAGTCAGGAAAAACATAGAAGCAACTTAAGATTGACAGATACAGGAGGAAGGACTACAAGCTGCTCCTATGGTAGAGAACACAAGAATCTTTTGGATCCTTTCAAGATTGAAAGCCAGGAAGAAAATATCTTCATTTAAAAAAAAGAAAGTACAAAATCTTCAGATCAAAGGAACTTCAATGTTCAAGAAAAAAACCAACATTGTAAGTTGTAATGTGAAATATCACCGAAAAGTTATGAAGTGGGGGGAGGGGGTCGAGAGAGGAGTGAAGAGGTGTTATGTATGTGTAGAACTCCACACATGGAATGCAAACACGACAGACCACAAACATGTACTAAAAACGTGAAAGACCTCAAAAATCCTATCAGCACTAAGTCCAAAATAAAAATAAAAATTACAGGAGTAAGGAGAGAGTAGAAGGGAAACCATCCACAAAGAGGAGATCATCAAACTAGCTTCAGACTTTTCCAGAGGAACAGCTAATACCAGAACACAGTGTGACAATGTCTTATAGAATTATGAGGGGAAGTGACATGATTCTATAATTTTATATACATTCCACTTATTTGTTCATAGACGCAACAGAATGACATTAAGAATAGAATATCATTGGGCCCGGCTTGTAAATAAATCTTCCAACTAAACATTAAATCTATACAGGAAGTTCTGGAAAGAAGATAGTTTGTTGATGAGGTTGCTGATGATCTGACTCATTTAGATCCAAGACTAACACTAAAATTTCATACTGCCTCAGGACCTTTGCAAGTGCTCTTCCTCCTTCTGTGTGGCTTGCTCCCATCTGCTCAAGTCTACTAACACTCAGTACCTCAGAAATCTGTCCTTTGACAAGTCTACCAAAAATAATCCTGTTTGTCCCCTTCAGTCTTCTGACCTGCTTAATTTTATTCTGAATATTTACCCCTGCCTGATATTGAAGTATATATGTATTATTGGTCTCCTCTACTGAAATGGTGTTTCACTGTTCCATGCTATATTCTCAGTGCTTAGAACACTGCTGAGGATAAAAAAATGCTCAAAAATTATGTTACCTAGACATAGTGGCACATGCCTAAAATCTCAACATTCAAGAGGCTGAGGCAGGAAGATTGCAAGTTTGAGCCTAATTTGGACAACTGGATAAAGCTCATTGTGAAGACCCTAGATTCAATCTCCAGTATCAGAAAAAAAAAAAACTCTGTTCATTGAATAAACTGTTTAAAATTTTAAATGTTAAAAACCTTAAAACTGTTTAACATTATAACTGCAACAAATGATGTACAACCATTCCTCAACAGTAAGGGGTCATCTTCACAAATTTTAAAATAATTTCTTGATAACTTTTAAAAGTTAATGAAAGTTTTTGAGTTTTACATTTGTGATTTTCCTTATTGCTAGACTCAAGCTGAATGTCTGTATTTGATGGATCACCTGAGCTCTCTGAGATACTGACACCTTAGTGAAGCCAAAATAATAGGGTAATATATTGATTCCATGAAACTAGATTAGGCAAATAAAAATATTCATGTATAAATATATAAAGTAATAGGATTGTCAAGGACTTGGCAAACGGGTTCTCAAATATTAAGTTTGGAGAGATGAAGCAACACAACAGTTTTGCAAATTTTGACAGTATCTGGCAAATTTTCTAATCTGTATATTCACTCACCTAGAAATTCCATTCCTGGAAAATAAACTTCAGATTCATTTTCAAGGACGAAGAAGATGTCAATTGCAGTGCTACATATAATAAAAAGAAATGAAAACAGAACCAAATTCCACCAAAGAAAGGGCTGGTTCACGATGTCCCAAAAATAACTAAGTAGGTAGTAAAGGTGAGTGAAGTATACGGCTATGTACAAGTGCACACAATATAATGGGCAAATGTATATGTTGGTATGTACAAGTATGAACAATATAAAATCAAGAGGAAAAATAAAGTTATAGAGCAACGTATGTGCTATCATTATGTAAAAAGCATTCACCTATGCAAGTATTTGTTTCAAATTCCATGTTATTTGCAAGTATTTGGAAAGACACTTCAGAACCATTTGTGGTGATTGGCTCTTGGGACAGACATTTGGTGGAAAGGACGGAAAATGGAGAGATTTAGTTTACCAACTTCTATAACATCTAAACTGCATATATTGCTTTCATTGTAAAATTAACTTTTAAAAGTTTCACACACTTTTAGACACATTTATTCAATGTCTACAATGTGCTGGACACATGAAAAGCTACATTTTATATCCAAGGAGTACAGAGTTAGCAAGGAAACCATCATTACACAGCACCCATAGTGACATACAGACCAAACTGTGAGCTCCTTGAAGACAGGAGCAGGGACGTTTGTCACCATTTATCCCGCATACCTGTCCCAGCACTTGGCACATGGAAAATATGCAGCTAAATAAGGGGATGACTGCGTGAATGAATGAAGGATCCCTACTCAGGATCCTGAAATTATCAGTGACTCAGTGTCACCTCCCTTCACAAACCTAGATCTGATCATTTGCAAAACCCAACTTTGCATGTTTTATGATCTTCCCTGGATGCTTTAAACTTGTCCTTTGGCTAAGTGCATGTGAAAGACAGGCACCTGTCATGATGTCATTTCTGGCCTGAGACTACCAGTAACATTATCAGAATACCATGTTTGCAGGGATACCAAGAATTTAAAGAGATCCCATGCCAGGTATAGTGGTGCACACCTGTAATCTCAGCTACTTTGGAGCCCAAAGCAAGAAGATTGCTAGGTCCAGGCCAGCCTGAGTAACTTAGTGAGTCAGACCTTATCTCAAAACAAAATATAGAAAGAACTAGAGATACAGATCTGTGGTAGAGGGGCCTTGGGTTTAATCCCTACTACCAGAGAAAGAGGGACAGAGAGAGAGACAGAGACAGAGAAAGACAGAGAGGAGGCAGAGAGACAGAGACAGACAGACAGAGAGTGGCAGAGACAGAGAAGCTTGTGACATATTCTCTGTGCCTTTTGGACCCCATACTGTTCTGAAGACTGTTGCAGAGAAGTACGAAGAAAAGGTCATAAGTGTGGGATCAAATTAGTAACCGCACACAGCAGAGCACATTCTCACTAACACATACATGCCATGCCCAGCCCACTGTGGAGGGCAGCCAAGAACCTGCCACAGTCTGATATTTAATGCTCTGCACCATAACACTGACACTGTGCAGGCAAGCTCCCTGCCCACTGGGTTTCCGGTTCGAAACATCCTACAAGAACCACTTCAGCAAGAACAATATTTAATTCAGTCTTTTGGTACTCTCTTTGCTTATTTACTACTTATATTTTTATTCAAATTAAGAAGATCTTATTTGATTAAAACCATAATGCTCATGAATAAATGACTAGATTTTTTAAAATTTTCATTTTGCTCCTTTTTAATTGACAACCTTGGGTTATTCAAGACTGCCAGATACTGGCATATAACAGTCTGGTTTTAAAATAGATAGTTTGCTCCTCCTGTTACAGACATTGACAGCTTTCTGATGCCCCACTGTGACACATTTTCTGTTACCTGTTTTAAATACCTTCAGAAGAGAAAATGGCTTTCAGATTTTTCTTTAATAGCTGAGTATTGATGTTTTAAAATACAAATAATGTCATCACAGCCCTGCATAAATCTGTTTGGTGGTTCACCCAGGATAAAACCCCAAGTCCTTCCATGAACTTTCCAGCACTCTGTGATATGCCCTGGTGATTCTTTAGCCATCTCTGGTCCATCTTCCCCTTCCTCCCAAAGCTCCAGCTACATTACTCTGTCCTAGTTCGTTCAACCTACCGAAGCACCTCCTGCTTCGGGGCTTTACAGCATCCTACTTTCTCAGCCCAAAATGCTTCTTTCCTTCACTTCTCACCCAGCCAGTTCCTGCTCATCCTTTAGGTCTCACATTAAGTATCACTCTCTGAGGAGGCTTCTCAGACTCCTACTCTATGTCCTCTTCCTGTTAATTTTTCCACTCTTTCCCTTTGTGCACCTTGTATTACAAGTTTAACATCAACCCCTTATTAGACTTTGAACTCCAGATGATAAGAATCATGACAGACAGATTGATCGCTGCTAATGTCAACAAGTACTTCTTGATTAGAAGAAAATAAAAGAAATTAATTTTATTCCCTCTTTTAATTGTGTTTTTCACAACTACAAATTGGGCAAAGTAATTGAGGGAGACTGAGTCCCTAGTGCGCACATGCTTACAGCAAACTCGATTACCTAGGCTGAGATGGAGGCAGATGGAGGGGAGGCACCGGACTTGGCACATGGGATATTGTTTCAGATCCAAGGAAGGACAGAAACAGCGGTATGCTTCTGGGAGAGAAAAGTAGAGAAGGTAGAGAAGCTAATTATATTGAGGAAGGAGAGGAAGTAAGGCAGTGAGTAGACAGGTAGTTGAAAGTTGAAGAGGTTAATAGGCAGGGAGGATTCTGGAATGTCACTTGGCATGAGGCAGTCAAGGCCAGGCTGAGCAAGGCCAGGGAGGGTTCCGGGCGAGGCATCAACTTGGTCCCTGAGCGGGAAAGGGAGAGTGTGATGAGGCAGACTGTTCACAAGGGGCTGTAGGGGTGAGGAAAGCCCACTTGGGACATATCTTAACTGAGGGGCCAGCAGGAAACAGGGAAAAGTCTGAGGAAGTCAATCCACACAACCTGTAAGCAGTTCTGCAGTTATGGAGCACGCAAGTGCTAGATAGAAGAGAAATGCATTACAGATGCCATTATTAATGCAGGGAGTACAGGTGAATGTTACTCTCCCAGGGTACCCTTCCACCCTACACAGTGAGGTGACTGGACTTAGGTTCAATCTCTCATAAAGGACAGTCTCCACGTCTACAAAAGTGACTGTGAGGAGAGAGAATGAAGCCTACCAAAAGCCAGGTTGCCCAGTTTCTGCACCCAAGCTCGCCACAGCTCCTGAAACATTCTCCACACACCTACAATGAATTTTGGAAACTATGCTATTCTCAGTTGCTGGCTCAACATTGTATTTCTTTATAAATGTTCTGGAAAAAATAGCTTGCTGCCAACCTGAGACCCCATAAAATGCCTCAGTAGAAAATGCTGGCGACCACAGTAATGATACTGAAGTAATAGATGGTACTTACAGAAAACAGACCGTATTTATTAAGCATACTCTCTGCCAGGCTCTTTTCTAAGAATACTGTTTAATCAACTTGTTTAATCTTCACCAAAGAATCACATACAATAGCTACTACTATTGCCATTTTCCAGATGAGAAAAATGAGGTCCAGGGAGAGGGACATCCTTGAGCAATGTGTCTAAGGACTCAAACCCTGACAGTCTGACTCCAGCGCCTAACTCCTAACCACCACACTAGCGTGTTAAATTTGTGCCTACCTTACAATCTACAAGGCCCTTACAAGGGATGCAAATGTTATCTGATCCTCTTAATAATGCTTCATAAGGAACATCCTTATCTCCATTGTACAGACAGGGAAACTGAGGCTCTGAGACATTAAATACTGGTGTAGGAAATCAATAGCACTAGTACTGGCGAGGGATGGAAACCCATGACCCCTCACTCCTAGAATGCCACACCATCTCTCACTTCTGCTCTTGCAGGCTTATTGGTAAGGACTGAATTGCATTTACACAATGAGACAGGCAGGGGGATAAAGGCTACACGGAGGGTTTATTGGGTTTGGCGTGAAGGTCTTGACCCCTGAAAATATGACATATCTCCAACGTGAAATATGACTTCATGTCAGGGAAGAGAGCAAGAGGAGAAGATACCGACCAAGAAAACAGGGACCCAAGAGCTGGCACCAAACACGGCCTTGCTTGGAGCGGCTGGCGCCTGTCAGAACGGCCCTGCTGCGGCAGCAGCTCTGAAGAGTGACCACAGAGCCACCCAGGGTTGTAAAGACAGGATAGAGAGGAGTCCTAGTGCGGACCCTCCCCTGAGCCCTCTATTGTGTCTTCTTTCCGGTTAACGCCTCTCTCGTCTTCATGCCATCTCCCCCGACCCCTCCCTTGCCCTGCCCACCGTGCCAAATGTAGTAATTGAACCTCTGGCTGCCGCTAATACATTTGTCTCATTTTTCCATTACCCCAGAAGCAAATCAATTCTTTCAGGTCTCTGATGGGTTCTAGTAGCCTGGGCATTGCAGCCTCGGCTCACATTACCCACGAACTCGTCATCCTTCCATTACTGTTCCGCACCAAACCACATTTGCTTCCGATCCGCAGTGATCGCCCCCCCACCTCCTTTTTTTTAACTGCAGTCCAATATTGCTGACAGGGTTAGAAATCGGAAGTAATGGCTGTTGCGGCCAACTCCCTGAGAGGCAGAGCTTGGGGCAGGGACAGGGAAGCCTGAAAGGTGTCTCACTCCCTGGCAAGCAACATCGTAGTCCCCGGAGGCCCTGCTGGCCAAGGGGCAGCTGCACACAAACCGCGCGTCCCAGGGCTGCTACCCCTGCCTCCTGCGGCCGCCGCGGCTGCTATAGAAACGCCAGCCGTACACACTGGGCTGAAATTAAACACCCCCGCTGGACTGAGACCGAGACGGGATCTGCTTGCCGCCTCGGTCGCCATGGCAACGTGCCGAGCGACCCGGCGCGGGGATACTCACTCCATCGCGGAGCTCCGGGCGGCCGGGGCGCTGCTGCGGGGCTCCCGGCGCTGCTCCCCTAGCCGGCGCCGAGAGCTCTGGCCGTGCCGCGCGCGGGGTGGAGCCGGGAGCCGTCTGCCCTCCCCGCCCGCACCCCCTCCTCGACCGAAGGGCTCAAAGTGAACGCTCGGGCTCACTCGGCTCCCAGCCTACGAATAAGACGGGAAGCAATTGGATAATGTCGTTCGCTGGGCGCTAGACAAGCCACTCCGCTCCGGGGCTCGGGGAGGGAGCGCGCCGGCAGCTGCGCGCCGGGCGAAGTGGCCACCAGCGCTCAGAGCCGGGCGCCCAGGCGCCAGGTGCGCCGCGGCTCCCGGGGGACGCGGGGCTCTGCGCGGGGCGGGTGGGAGGAGAGAGAGGTGGCTGCTGCGGATGGCACAGCCCAGAGGGCGCAGGGAAACGATGGAGTCATTGGCAAGGTTGCAGTTCTTGCCGCTTGGAAGTTGCCAAGAAGCTTCTGGCCTCTGCACACAGCAAAGGCTGCCCCCAGTGGGCTGGACTCGGGCTTCGAAGCGCCATTGTGCCAGAGTTTCCCAGGGAAAGTCCAGCTGCGCTGCGGCAAGTTAATGCGGTGTGTCCCCACTTTGGTGACCTTACACCCTCCTCAGTGTCACTCCACATTCTGCGTATTCCCACCTGCCCAGAAGATACTGTCCAGCTTTACCTTCTCTGGTCTGGTTTGTTTGTTTGTTTGTTTTTTAAACAATAGTTATATTGAGTATGGTTTCCCAAATTACTGC
Organism: Dinomys branickii; assembly: GCA_004027595.1. Lineage (NCBI taxonomy): Eukaryota > Metazoa > Chordata > Mammalia > Rodentia > Dinomyidae > Dinomys > Dinomys branickii. The sequence continues at coordinate 74,643 of PVLD010005283.1, read as the reverse complement.
AGCCCCACCCCATAGTAATAAGTCCCCCTGGGGCCCATATTCCCGGCCCCCACCTCCTCTGAGAGTCCTCCACTGACAGGTTCCAAGTGAGAGCTTGCTTCCACCCAGGTGCCCACGGCCGCTGTAAAGAAAGGGAGATACTGTAGGGGATATTTTACATGTAACGAAAAGTTAAGCTCCAGGGTTTCCTTGCTCCTTACTGCCGGGTCCCTCGGCTTCTGCCAGGTGCTGAGGACATGGAGCAAAGCTCATACACAGCCACCAGAGCCCCTGCCCTTGTGGCGTGCACAGGCAAAACGGGAAAGACAACACACACATAAAAGAGAACAAAGAAAGAAGGCTAAAAATACTGCAACAAACCCTAAAGTAGTAAAAATCTGTGGTAGATACCCTGAAGTTGATTTGTGATGATCACAAGACTATGATTAACCTAAAAATCATTGCATTGGACATTTTGGGTGGATTTCATGGCAAGTGACTTAGATCTTTAAGAAGCTATTTTTGAAAGAACGCTCCGCTGGAGAATAGCTGGGGAGCCGACCTGCTTGGTAGGGCGCTCAGGCAAGGCCTCCCTGCAAGGCTGGCCTGCGTGGGCAGAGGCTTCACACAAGAAGGCAGCCTGCTGCGGGAAGCGTGCTCTGGCAGCGGTCAGCTGATGGCTCTAGGTGGAAAAGAGGGCCACACATCCAAGGGACCAAGAAGACCTATGCAGAAGGTTCTAATGGATTTACCGTTCCACCAAGTCAAAGCCAGGGGAGATTCATGATTGTATGGTAGAGATTCTTGGTCAAGTCCTGGTTTCCCTTTGCAGAGAGTCTAGTGTAAGTTTGACAATCCTCAAGCCTTCCCACCCACGTCCCCCTTCAGCCACCGCCCTGCGCTCACTCTTCCCTTCACCGCCCAGCAGCTTGAGAGGGTTGTCCGGACTCACTGGCTCCGCCCTGACTTCCTCTTTCCTCCAGGGAGTAGATGAAACTCATGCATGAATAATAAAGAGGATTAAATAGGAATAAGATTTGGTTTTCTATCTCTTAAGAGTTCTAGGATCAGTAGTCCCAGGCTAGTTTAGCAATTCTATCCCTCAAAGAGCTCAGAGACCTAGTCTCCTTCAAAACGGTGTTCTGTCATAGACGATCTCTCTTCTTAAAGTCATTTCATGGTCCCAGGCGGCCTCCTGAGCTCCAGCCATCATGTCTCCATTCCAGCCAGCACAACGGTGGCAGGAACCAAGAACCGGGGGCAAAGGGTATGGGCCAGCTTGCCAGCTACCTGTTCAGAAAGGTTCTCAAAAGCTGCCACGGGATGCTTTCCCTTATATCTCTGTTATTGTTTAGATCTAAAATACCCACACCCCAAGTCTTATGTCTTAAGTGGGGCTATTGGAAGCAGATTGCAGCATGGGAGCACCTTAGTCATCAGGACATTAATCCACCGGTGACGTCATAGCTGACAGTGCTGTTAGGAGGTGGGGCCTGCTGGGAGAAGGTGGATCAGTGGGGGCATGATGGGAAAGGGTGTATGTTCTTGTCTCGGTTTCTGCCTTGGTCTCTCTTTATCTCTCTGTCTCTCTTTCTCTCTACCTCTCTCGCCCTATTACTCTCGCTGTGCTTCCCAACTGCCATGGGTCAAGCCGCTTTCTTCCACCAGGCCCTTCTGCCATACTATCTTTGTCTTACAGCCAGCTGCCTATCAACTGGACCCTCTGAAACCATAAGCCAGATAATCCTTTCCCGGTATTTTGTCCCAGTGGTGGGAAGGCTAATTAATACAATCCGTTTGTCCAGAACTCAGTCACATTGCCAGATTCAAGGAGACTGGGCAAAGCAGACTTTACTCTTCCTCATCTTTAGCCTACCCCAAAACTGGGGGGAATCCATCCCCACATAAGAAGGGGAAATGAGAAGTAGGAGACAACCAGAAATTGTTGCCATACACCGCAATCCTTAGCATTCTGGCTTCTGCCTCCCTGGTGCTGCTGCCACTGCTCACCCTAAAGCCCCCAGTGCCACTTGCCATGGGCACATCTCAATCCTTTTCTTGCATGGTTTACAAGTGGTGTTTGACATGCTCAGCATTTCTTTTGTTTCTGTTGCATTTTTACCTGAAATCGGGTTTATCAAGGTATAATTTACACACAGTAGAAGCTACCCTTTTAGTTATACAGGACTATGAGCTTGGGTACATTCTGCAGTCCTGTAACCACACCACCATCAAGATATTGCATTGCCATCACCCCAGAGGGTCCTTCAAGTTCCTTGACACTCAGTTCACCCCTCATACCTCCAACCCCTGGCAACCATTCACCTAATTTCTGTCCTCAGGTTTTATTTTTTCCAGAATGTCCTATAATTGGAAGCAGACATGGCATAACCTCTTCTGTTTGACTTCATTCACTTTGCAGTGCCTTTGAGATGCATCCGTGTTGCTCTAAGGAGGCAGTTTCTTCCCACTGGTGATTATTCCATTGTACACATGTACCGCAATTTTATTCTTTCACCTCTTGATGCATATTCAGGTTGTTTCCAGCTTGTGGCAATTATGAATAAAACTTCTCTAAGCACTCATGTCCAATTCTTTGCATAGACAGATGTTTACATTTCTTTGGGGTATATACCCAGGGTCCCTCTTCCCACCTTGCTACATTGTCTTCATGACACCACAATCACATGACTTTCTAGCCACTCCTCTCTATGGTTTCTTAAATGTTGGCGTTCTATAGGGGTCACACCTGAGACCTCATCTCTCTTCACTGTACATACTCTCCCTCAGTAATTCCATTGCTTCCATAGATTTATTATACCACCATATGGTGGTCACCTCTAAAACTAAGTCTGTAGCCCAGCTCACGCTCCTAAACTTGGGAAGTAATTATTGAAGTCCATTGTAATACCTTCACAAACACCTGAAACCCAGTGTCCAAAATGCTTTCATCATTTTATCCGTAAAGCTCTCCTACTAATCTGCCTGCCTATCCCAGTAATGGAAAGGGCAGAAGAGTCCCCAGGAACCTGGACCTCTGCCTTGATGATTTACCACCTTTAACACGATCTCTAATCAATGCTTGTCCCAGCTTCCTTCTGAACAGCCACCAACCCCATTCACCACTCTCCAGTCCTGCCGCCACTGCTAAAACAGACTCTCACATGGCCTCCTTGCCGCCGCTCACATTTTCTTTCAATCTTCCATACACAGTGGTTTTCTGCTTTCCTAGAAATAGAAACATACAATTAGAAGAGGCTGCAGAAAAACATGAAAAGTGTTGTTTCAGACAATAATAGCTACAAATAAGGGGGAAAGTGTAACACTTGACACAAGACAGCAAAAAACAACATCAGTTGGGGGTCACTCAGTGGAGGAACTCACAGCCCTAATATCACAGGATATCAAGGGGTGGCAAAGCTTAGCCCCTTGTAGCTAAGACTAAATAAGCTTTCAAAATGTCCCATTCAGGTTAGGCCTTCCATGTTTATATTCTTACCAGGCTAAATTATCTAGAAAATAAGTTCATGCAGCACCCTCACCCCTTGTCTGTGCTGGACAAATGGAGATAATACTATTATTTGAAGTGTGTAATTGAAGATGAAAGGAATAAAAACAGTATAATCTGTCAAGTGCCATTCTGATCCGTGAACAAGCCAAAGTCAAACCATGAGATTGATCATCACAACGTAAAAGTAGGTCCAGTCTTATTTGTTTTACCTGTGGCACCACTGGATTTTAATTGTACTCCTTGAATGAGAACTATGATGTCCACCAAAGCTTTCTGTACTTTTTGTATTTTATATCATACTCTGTTTTACCTTTTTATACTTCCTTATGGGTAACATTAATGTTAAAGACGTGTAAGAAAGAAACGTATTTCTGATAGAAACTAGGTATCTGTTCACGTGGAAATGTGCATGAGTGTGTGTGGGTCCATGGGTATAATTAAACAATTTACTGAGTTTTGTTGATCTATAGATTTCCATTTGGATCACAGAGCTGGAATTCATACCGTGCAGTCACTATGAGCTTTCATGTCTCAATCTTCTACTGTGACTAAATTCTCTCTGAAATATATCACTTCAAATACTTGCTTGTAATTTCTACTGAAATTTCTGGGTAAAAGTAGTACATAGATTGAGACAGGAAAGATGTTAGTGAATGCAATAAGTTCATTTCTTTAGTTAAACATGGTAAGTTTACCTCCCTTCTTTGTAGTCTTTCTATTGATTTTGCTCTAAATATTAAGAGGATACTCAAACAAGAAACTAATAGCATTGACTTCTTACTCATGACTGATTCTTGAAATCACAGTCTGTTGACCCTGGGAGAGATCCTGGGATTTACCTAGTGCAATCGCTGACACAAATTTCACCAACGGACCTGGAATGATCCTCGTAGCTGAAGTACACTTATTGTTTTTTTTTTTTTTCTTTTTCTGGCTCAGAAAGCTGAAAAGACTTACTTGTTGTTTGTTTTTAGAATCCTCTCACCCACCCACAAAATGACGTATGTGTTCAGAACAGCCCATGATTATGTGTGTACAGATGTAGCAAGAACATTTATTTCACCACTGCCAAGTCTGACCTATGATGGAAGATAAACAATGACCTCTCAGAGATAATCCAGTGACACCATGGACCCATCTGGAGAACTTTGCCAAGGATAACAGCCCCCCTTAGCCACACATTGGGGAAAATCCCATGCAAGGCCACCAAGATATGCTACACATTGGTTAAGTGAAGACGCAAAAAAAGGCTTTGGTGATATTTAATTAATATCAGGCTATTAATACTTAATGTAATCCTATCATTCTACTGTGCTGGATAAAGCTAGAGAAGCTTTTTGATTATTTGGAGTTATCTTTATAAGGGAGCTTATGTGTGTCATAATTAGATGCTTTCATCTCCTGATACAATATTAAATGTCAGCAATAAAAGTAATCATAGTTAAAATGAGCCTCAAGTTTTTTGGAATTTGTTATAAGACAGACTGTAGGAAAAATTATTAACCATTTCTCCCTCAGAGTTGGAAACCTGGATTTATTTCTGAGGCAACTGTTATCTTGCCCTAGGAAAAGTGTAAATGGAGCATCTTACATAAACAAATCAATCACCCACTAGAATGTGATTCCTGGTAGGTCAGGGGTTTATTTTTCTATTTGGCTCACTCATCTATCCTCTACAATACCTAGCATATACTACTTTCAGTAGATATTCATTCAATAAATAATGATTCCTCTTGAGTAAGACCTGAAGAAATGGTACATTCTTGGATGTATCTTTAATCAGATCAAAGTTTTTACTTTGATGTTGCTGTTTTCCACAGAAATATTTACTTTTATGCATTACCTACCATACGGCTGTATGGTATTGTTTGTGTGTGTGTATATGCTGTTATCTAAAGGGAAAAGAAAGCGTGCAGATCTGTCTTCTTTTGATGCTGAAGAAATTATAAAAAGGGACTAGTCTATGCTTGATCTGCATTGTCAATGTTGTACCTCTGGTATCAACACCCAATAAACTTAGATCCGGGACACACATTTGGGACCAAGCATTATGTTTGATGTCTTTCAAGGGTCTGTAGGACAAAATTATATCCTTCAGGGTAGGAAAGGGTTTCCTGGTGTTAGAGACCACTGCGAAGCAGCTCTGAGCAGGACTTAACCACGGTGGATTGACACCTGGTGGTCAACTTATTACACTCAGCTGAACTGAATCAGTGTGGTGCTGAGTGTGAGAGGTCCACCTGAGGATGTTGCCAGCAGCATAAGAGGAAGAACAGGAGGAGGAGGAGAAGGGGGGGGAGGAGAAGGGGGAGGGGAGGGGGAGGAAGAAGAGGAGGAGGAGAGGCTGTTGGGAGCTGAGAAGCTGTTGAGTGCTGTTAGAAAGCTGTTGGTTCTCTAGGAGAAGTTTGTCATGCTGGCTTTCCTGATGAACTTGGCTATTTTCATCCTCTAAGGAGCTTGGGACCTTGTTGGCACTGAGAATAGCTTCAGTTCCCTCTGGGGAGCTCTGGTCCCCACTTTGAGCATCACTTCCTGGCTCCAGAGAGGAAAATGGTGTGGCTGCTCAGTCTCCTGGAGAAACTTCTTTTGTTGCATTTCCTGATGGGAACTTGGCTTTCCTCATTGTCAGAGGAGCTTGGGACCTCACTGTTGCTGAGGATGGTTGTGGTACTTTTGGGTTTTTACTTTGAGTGTTGCTTCCTGGCTCCAGTGAAGATCCCTCAGCCTACTAGCACAAATCCTTCATCCTGCTGGCACAGACTTTGTAGCTTCCAATACTGACCTTTGGGCCTTCCCAGCGTAGATTTGTGAAACAGGCCTGTATAAGACATTGTTGTGGGCTCTAGGCCTCCAGCTGGATTTGTGGGAGGCATTTATATGGGCACTAGGTCTTTAGCTAGACTCATGCAGGACAATCCCATGGGATCCAGGCCCTCAGCTAAATTCTTTTGTCTTTAGTGTATGGACAGATTTTCTGCACTCTCTTTATGTGTGATTCTTTGGGTGACTATTATAAATAATCTTATGAAATATGTGTCCTGTATTATATTTTCCCCTTGCAAAAACCCTAAACCACAACATTAACCAGTTGGCTTTCCATGTTTACTTGTGAGTCTGTCCAAGGCCTAGGTTCCTTCTCTGGAGATGGGTGTGGGGGGGTGGACTAATGGTAAGTAAATGTCTGTGAATCACTGGTTTCTCCTGAGGCCTGTAAAGGCAGATGAAGCCAGAAAGCTTCAAAGGATAAAACAAAGTCACAGCCAAGGACATCTGGATCCACCCTCAACTCCATAAAGACTATAGTCTCAGGCATCTCACTCCTGGGCAGTTAATTTAATACTTCACTTGAAGTAGTCCTTCAGTGTTCCTGCCCTTCTTGAGTATTCCCCTCTCTTCTTCTGATAACTAAATAAATACAGGCCACCAGAGAAGGTCTTGATCTGAGCCCCAAGTAAATCTCAAATTCTGTGAGAGGGTTTTGATCCTCCTGGAGCCCTACATTCATTCCACTTGTTTCTTTTATGTAGCTTTCACTGTATACTCATTTGGGAGATTGCAGACCTGACCAGTCCACAATAACTAAGGAATATTATTAATCAGATATCCAGGGAAGGGAGTAGACAATTTCACACTCAGTCTTCCTTGGGATGAATCAGTTTTGGATTTGAAAATCTGAGCTACAGAGAGATGTTAACATTAGCACTTAGTTAAAAAAAAAAAAAGGCAAAGTTCCCTAGTGTGAACTTGCACTACCATGATATAAAAATATACTGTTGTTGCCTTAGGATCTTAGGCCTTAATAAAGGAAAATCATATATGGTACCGATATTTAAAAGCAATGTTATAAGTGACGACAAAGGGGAAGGTGAGTAGAAAGTAGGAAAAGCTCTTTGGAGGAGTTGGCGCCTAGTCTATCTCTTTAAGGATGAGTAACACTTAAGCAGAATTTGGTATGTATATCTGCATGGCTTTCTGTAGGTCTATATGTCCAAGAATTTGGAGGAAGAGAAAGTAGTAGTAAGAATATTTTGTGGGAAGAGAAACTAGCAAAATCAAAAAGAACAAGAATCGGAAGGCTGAGGTCTACATACTTCCGGTATTTGCCTCACAGGGTGGGACAAGGAGAAGGACTGCTGCAGTACTCACTTCCAGTGGCGCTATTTACACGGCACGGTGTGCTGGGGATCCCTGGGACCGCGCAGCGCAGAAACTGTGAAGGGAGTGGAGACAAGGCTGCAGGTGGGCTGAAGATGAAACAACAGGACCTTGACTCCAGAAGCTTAACCGAGGGCAGATACAGTTAGCAGATGGCGGAACCCCCTACACCCCCAGTCGCAAGCCGGTCATCTTATCTGGAGACACTTACAGTCCCTCTTAGTTTATAATTTCTACTTGAAAATATATAGAACAAATGGAACCATGTTTCAAGAGTGACAGCTGATTTTATCTATAATTGTAATTTATGTTCTACCACAGTTCACATTGTTTAGATGTTGTCCCCTCTGGGAAACCAGTACAGTAGCTTAAGATGTGGGGAAGGTGTTCTCTGGAGACTGGACAACTTGTTATGTCCCACTAGGGCTTCTACTATGATTTTAATGTCGTACTGGCCAGGCCCTGGCATATAGCATAGATGATGGCTTTTAGGATGTACGAGACCAGAGGCAGAAAAGCTAGTTAGAAGGCTATTGCAATGGTGTAAACAAATGACAAGAAGGTCCTCAATTAGGGCGATGAGAGTTGGCAGGGAAAGAAAAGAGAGTTAACAAATATGCTGAGACTCAGAATGTGTCGGTAAGAGAAAGACATCCAGTCCGATTCTCACGGCTCAAATGACTCAGTGTAAGGTGATAATGCCAACTAAGCCAGCACTTTCAAGAAGAGCCAACAGGTGCCACTGGAGGATTCTGCCTTCAACAAATGAACAGCTTGTCAACATTATTCCCCTCTGGACTGGGACCACCTTGTGCTCTGTGTGTCACCTAGCAAACGATCAAGCTGCTAGCAGCGGAACTAGGTGGGAGCCAGAGCACAAGACTTAATTTTGTGAAACCAACTGAACTTGATTTCCTACAGCTGCCTTCTGGAGAACTGTGAGAGTATGGAATCAGAAGGCTAAGGGGAAATAAACCATGCAAATAAGTAATGCAATTGATTAATCTCAAGTTGTAATTTTGGTGATATGTTAATCTAAAAGATGATCAGTAAGTTAGATTGAGTACTCTCCTAGAAAGATCAACACATTTAGCTGAGTATGCTACTAGCTCTCGGTAGCCACTCCTCTCCAAAAATTTTAAATGTTGTCCTTTAAGACAAGTGAACTAACCAAACTTTCCCTCCTATCACATTTTCTAGTTGCCCATATTCATTAACATTCCCCAAATTCCTCTTTACACTGATACCATCATCAACTCACTGCCTTCAATGCCCATGTAAATGCTTATGCAAGCCTTTGCTTTAAAGGTTCTTGACCTCCACAACCCCACTCCATTCCAGCAAAATCCTCCCATCAGATTCCGTGTCTACATGCCAAATAGGAACATGACCTATTTTTAAACACAGGATGAATAATGGTCTTGTTTTACCTTCTCAGGTTTCTACAATCCATGTTCTTCCACATCCACATTTTCCCCTTCCATTCCTGTAGATTCACTGCAGCATGATAATGGCAGGTGTGCTTCTCGGTTTCGAGGAGCAGAGCTTGGGGAAAGCACACAGTGGCGATCACCATGTTCCTCTTATTGTGTCCCTGGCAGCCATCCTTAGCATGTGGGCAGTCCCAGGAGGTACAGGCTTGGGGAGCAGAGGAGCAAGAAAATAAGAGGAAAGGCCAGGGACTCTCTCTGTTCCACAGGCTCAATATTTTTGGTCCTTGAACTTTCAGATTATTTAAGGGAAATGGAAATACTCCAAACCACCAACATTTTCCCAGTGAGATCTGGACTGTGATCCTGAATTGGTAAGAAGGTCCAAGTCAGATTCAGGCTGAAGGCTGTGTGGCCTGCAGAGAGAGTCTGTGTTGAACATTTTGAAATCGGATAATTTTGTTCAGAGCTTCCCCCAGCCCTTTTCTATCCTTGGAGCCATTTTCACAGATCTTACTCCACACTGGCCAGCCATTAGCCCGGCATAGTGGTAGGTGAGTTTTACAAGCTCAGAATACAGAGGCCAGTCATATATTGCAAATGAGTAACTAGAGATACAATAGGGAGTGGTAGGGACTGTGACCAACCAGGAGCCAATTTACCACCTAAGGGGATAACCACAACTCAGTCCCAGCCAAACACCACCATGTTGGAATATAGACAGATTTGGTGAATCCAGATCCTCTGAATTTTCTCTGAAAAAAAGTCTTTTTGTGGTATAAAATCTCCACCAAGGAAATGCAGTCAAATGCTCTACCACTGAGCAATACCCTCTCCACCAAGGAAATGAAAAGCAATTTTTAAAAAACTATACTTGGTTTACAACTTGGTTTAAGGAGTCAGCTGCAATGGGTTTGGATTTCACAAGCCACATGAATACCTCACAGTAACCCTTCAGAATCACACATTCATGCCACCAGCTATTTAGTGATGGGTTGTACTCAGGGAGCGAGAGCTCCAAGCATCTTTAAAGTTGGCAGTTGTTGGGGGGTAGGGGATTGGGTACAAATTTGCTTGGTGAAGTCGTGTGTTCTGAGGTACATCAGGACAAAGCCACTGGCTTAAGCCAGCTATAAGCCAGTGAGTGGACAGAAGGGAGGTAGGGGTACCTGTCATACCACTCAGAGGAGTCAACAGCCCTAGAGCTTCCTTCTGCCCCAGGGTGATAACTGTCTCAAAGGCTACTCTGCTGGGTGCAGGTGCAATGCCCATCTGTCCTGATGCTCAGATCCTCTGCTCAGGGCATCAACTTTGCCTCCAGAGCTGCTCTTGAAGTCTCACAAACCCCTATTTTCTGGACTCCCTACCTTGGCAGGTGGTTCTATTTAACATTACAGATCATTTTATCCTTGACAATCTTTAAATTGAATGAAAACCCATCTTTTCCAGCATCTCATGCAACCCACACACATTGATAGAACTACATGTATTTGTCCCAACAATAAAAATGACTGCTTCCCTTTTAATTTTCCATATTCATAACCACCTGTTATGGCTATGTCTAGATGTCCCCCCAAAACCTCATGTACTTTTAGATAAGGCTTTTTCAGAAGTAGCTGAATCTAATGTATGATTGACTCCTGGTTCAATACTAGAATTAAGGGTGCTGGGATTAAGGGTGGGTGATTGCTGGATCAATCAACTGACTAGATTCGCACTGCCCTACTCCCAGCAGTCTGGGTAAGATCAAAGGGGCAAGAAGAGGTGTCTCCCCCTTTTTCTCTCATTCTTTTTCTATCTTCCACTGCCACCAAATGTTACCCCTCTGCCATGTGCCACCCTGCCTTGGAACCAGCTGATTAAGGAATGAAACCTCTACGAACTGTGAGCTAAGTAACCCTTCCTCATTTAACTTTGGGTGTCCTGTATTTTGTCTCAGCAAGGTGTGAGAAAAATAACTAAAACATGACCATTTCCATAGCAATTTTACACCAAACAGTAAAAAATATATCTCTGAAGTCAAAACAAAAGTAGTGAGCAGGTCACAGGCTGGCTCTGAAAAGGGAAGTTCTGGACTCCACAAGTCCAGAACCAATCTGTGCCTCACAGTTCCCCATGGAGACTCATATTTTTTTCTTTTTCTTTTTTTTTATTGTCTATACTTTTTTTTTTTTTTAGAAAATACAAAATTATACAGAATATAGTAGGGAATTAGCACTGGATGTTGTATTACATAATGTTATCTTCACATTAGTTAACACAAAAACATTAAAGGAAATACCAAATTATAGAGAAGATAGTAGGGAATTTGCACTGAATGCTGTATAATATAAAGTTATCTTCACTTCTGTTAATACAAAAACGATTGAGGAAATACAGAATTATAGAGAACATGGAAGGGAATTAGCTCTGGATGCTGTCCTACATAATGTTACCTTCAACTTTGTTACTCAGTTACACAGATGACGGCCCATTTGATCATTCAATTTTTCTCCTCCCTCATCTCCATTGCCCTACCACTCAATCAGTCATCTTCCCTGTGATAATAACTGTATTCCTGGGTTTATCTATACCCCTGGACTCTCGCCTTGGGAAGAGATATAGCTGCCTCAGACTATACTATAACGTACATGGGTGTATACAGACTGCCATGGTCGGAGGTGGAAAAGCACCTATACTCACAGTGGACCACCTGGCTCTGCCCCGTCGCTGTGCTATGGGCGGGGGCGGGTCCAGTCCGTGGGGCGCCCTCAGCGGGGCCCACAACGGGGCCGCCGCAGGGCCCTCAGTGGAGCAGCCATGGGGCATGTGCCCCAGTCAGGGTGCCCTCAGTGACCCGTTCAGCTCTGTCCCATTGCCTCGATGCCGGAGGCCCTTTCTTCTCCTCCTCCCTCCTCCTGATCTCCAGTATTACTGCTCCCCACCCCTTGCAGCTGGGCATTGGTTGAACCTACGATGCTTGGTATAAGGGCTTGAAATCTCCCCGTCCCATTCTCACTGTGAGTTCAGGGTATGAACTGAGTTTAAAGATTAGTTCTAGAATAGAGTTGGAGGATTTTCTTGGGTCTGCTGTATAGAGAATGTTGTTGTTTTTCAGACTCCTGGTCTGCTGCTTTTCATCTAATTTGTTGCTATGGGTTCATGCAAGGTTCATATGTGCAAACTGTAAGGAGACCTTCTTGGTGCTCACATTAATAGTTTGGGGTGAGTCCTGAAGACCTTGGACTCGTCCCATTGTTGCCAGGAACAGGCAGTACTTGCTCAAGTCACTGAGACTCAAGGTGCTCCCAGAGAGAGTTCAGGGTAGGAGCTGAGTCCCAGCAACCCAGCTCATGCTTCCTGCCTGATGTTGGGAGTGAGAAGGGCATGGAGCCATGCAATCCACCTCCATCTGCATCTCCCTCCTGTTGCGGTGCTGGAGCCCCCGTTCGCTCCTCGGCTGGATCCCTGGGAGCCGCTGCAGCTCACCGCTGAGATTGCCCGCTGCTCTCTGCCGGTAGTGGCTCACCCAGTGGAGAGGCAGGGGGCCACTGCCTTGAGGCAGGTGCAGAGCCGGGAGTGGTGGGCTGTGTATTAGTTGCATTGATTCTCTCCAGGCGCTGATTAGGAAGGTTGCCGCAGGGTGGGGACTCTGCCCCAGGGGCTGTTGTAACTTCTCATCCTCACTCCCGACCGCCATTGCCTCCTTTCCTGGCTGCGCCCTCCTCTCTCCAGCCCTGGACCAGTCCTCGGAACTCTGCCCTCCCCTGGCCGAGTAGGGAGGCTTCCGTGAGCGTGGGCCTCCGAAGCTGAAGCTGTGAATGCTGGAACAAAGGCATGGGCCAAGGGTGTGTTTGGAGTGGTGACTTCCTCCTTCTCCTCGCCCTCTGACTGCACCATGGCAGATCTCCAATCCTTTCCTCCAGAAGAGGTTTTGCTTAGTCTTTCCGAGGGCTTCAATTCCCATTTCAGATCCTTCCTGAGTTCAGGATACCCACCTCTTTCCTTTCTGTCCTTCATATGTTGCTATATTCCTATATTCCTTTGTCTGAGTGGCATTCCTCCAGGAGGTTCTTTCTCTGCTGCCTACATGGTCGCCATCTTGAAGTCCTCTCGTAAAATTTATTTAGTTATTTGTTTCTTTCTAATGAATTGACCATTACATTTCTAAAGTTCTGAAATGGCCAACAGACCATAGAAAGATACGACTTTAGGCTCCTGCTTGAAACCAGCAGCTTCAAAAAACTGCTGGCCTTGATTCAGGGCCACTAAAATTTCTATATATGACTTAAATTACTTCACTGTTTGGGGGAATTTTCTTGCTAAAGTATACCATAGGGAGAAAAAGATATGACTGTAAGTTTTACTAATGGACTTAGCTCCTAGGTTGGAAAATAAAATGCAAAAATTTGGTCTTAAATATATTAGATACATTATAATGTATGACAATATAAAGATATCAGAACACCTCTTTCAACATTCACAATCAATATAGCTCTGAAAATTAGACTAACTTAATAATGAATTTATTTAAAAATAACCTAATCTCTTCCTTTTATGTGAGTCTTGGAAATATTTTTTCCATGAAAAGTCTAGTAAGTTTGAATTTCCTAAATGTTACCTATTGGTTTAGCTGGTTGGATAAACTAACAGCACTTTAGTAACATAATTAAATCACAAACTATGTATTTGACTAAATTAAATTACAGAAGATAACTTTTTTGCTTGAAGAAATATATAATGTTACCATAGAAAAAATAGCTACCTAATTTCAGTTTTCTGCTTTCGAGGTTTTCCGAGTGTGGAGGAAAAAAAAGTTAATATTTTTGTTAAATATAGTAGTTAATAAGAAATGCTGAGATTATTCTGGCATAACACTTTATAAAGTATTTATATGTGTAGAAAATCATGGATATGTTCTGTGTATTTATTAAGGGACTTGTTACAGTTTATTAAGGTGACAAATCACACAGATATACATTATATATAACACATTCATGCACTTGTTTTACTTATGTGAACAACGTTACAGGCACATAGTATGCATATGTATTTTCATACATGTCTACTGTATATGCACTTTACCCTCTTGACTGTGACAATTTCTTTTATAAACATATAAAACATTTCCATGAGCTTATGTATATGAAGTTATTTTTCATGTTATACCAGTATATTATACATATATATATATGTGTGTGTGTATTTATAGTTGTATATTACATAGATGAATCAATCACAAACATATAACAAAGTTGGAAATACTACAAAGATCTTTCATTTCCTCACCCATTTGAGAGTGATTTGCCTATCTGATGTCTTGTCATTCTGACCAGTATATACAATATTTCCTATAAACAAAGCCATTCTTCCATAAAACTATAATACAACCATCAAAATTGGGAAATTATTCTTGATGTATTATTACCATACAGTTCCTGTACTGGATTCAGGTTTCTTAAAATTACTCTTTATAAGTAAAGGAGCTGGTTCAGATAAAAATATGCGTCTTCCTCTCCTTCTCTCCTTTCCCTTCCTTCCATCTCCTTAATTCACTCCTATTTTATAAATGGGTTATAGTCCATTTCTAATATTATTTCTATTGCTCCTAATTGGGCCCCTGAGACCAAATCAGTTCAAAATGTCTCTTTTGTATTTTTGATGTTTCATCATCTTTGTAGCTTTCTGGCACAAGTGGTTTTAGGCATAAATCATTTGTCTAAGGAGCTTTAGTTCCCTTTTGTGTAGAATAATGTTCAGAAACTCATATTTGGGGCTAGGTGTTGTAATTTTTATTGGGATGTTTCCGATCCAAGGCCATCTGTCTGTGGGCAGAGGTAGATCATACAACTAGTATATTACACACATATAGATACATGCACACATGTATGTAAATTACATATACATACACACCTGCACACATATTCTATGCGTATCTTGAAAACCACATGTTAACACCAACCCTAATTTCAGCCCAACATCACAAATTTAATTTTAGTTTTCTTTTTTATGTGTAGCTTCTTTTGCTGATACTGAAGAAACTGACTTTCATTGATCTAATTGGCATGTACCTAACTGCTCAGTCTTTCTGTCTCTACCTGTTCTTCTACACAGTCTACCATCTTCACTTGGAACTTGCCTGGTGTCCAGCCCTGGTGCTACTTCTACTGTGACACTATTGGACAATCCTTCCCATATTAAAACTAATTAAAATGTACATTGTTCTCATACAATATGACTTTGACTTACTTTTTGTCTATACTTTAAAAATTTTTATTTTAAAGAGAAAAGAAGAAAAACAAAATAATAAAGACAAAAATTATACATAATTTCAAAATTATAGGAAATCAACAATGGTTGTTGTATTACTTATTATTATCTTTAAAGTAGTTGCTCAGATTACCACATATAGGTGTGCAAGATTGATCAAACAATTAAATATTAACTGTTCCTTCAATAAACCAATAGAAATTAGTAGTACAATTATCTTAGCTATCTTGCGTGTGCATGTATATATATTTCCCTTCCTTCTTTCTTTTCTTCTTTCCTTTATCCCAGTTATTCTTTCCTATTAAACAGTTTCTTTCCATTTCACAATTTCTTTTTCTTTCTCTTTGTATTATACCTTTCAGTTTTATTTACTGTTTCAGTTTATATTTGGGAGACAATACAGTGTTTGCACATGTGGGTCTGATTTATTTCACTTATGGATATGGTCTCTGGTTACATTCATTTACCTATAAAAACCTCAAGTTTATCTTTCTTTACAGCTGCATAATATTCCATTGTATAAAAATACTCCATTTTTCTTATCTACTCCTCAATTGATGGTCATTTGGGTTGTTTCCAAGATTTAATTATGAAAAATTGTGCTTCTATGAACATGAGTGCACATATTGCTGTGGTATGATGTTTTTAATTCTTATGGAAAAATATCCAGAAGGGGGATGGTTGGCTTAAGTGGGACCTCTAATCCTAATTTTTTGAGGAGTCTCCAAACTGATTTCCAAAGTGGATGCACCAGTCTACATTGCCACTAACAGTGGAGAAGGATTCCTTTTTCCCCACAGCCCATCCAGCATTTGCTGTTGGTTGATTTCTTGATGGTAGCCATTCTTACCGGAGTGATACGAAATTTCAGTGTTATTTTAATTTGTATTTCTTGAATGACTGATGCTGTTGAACATTTTTTGAAGTATTTATTTGCCATTTGTATTTCATCATCTGAGAAGTGTGTATTCCTCTCAGATGCCTATTTTTGTACTAGGTCTTTGAATTTGGGGGTCTGAGTTTTTCAATTCTTTATATATTCTAGATATAAGTCCTTTGTCTGAGGGACAGTTGGCTAAAATGTTTTCCCACTCTGTGGGTTGTTTTTCACTCTATTGGTGATTTCTTTTGAGGTACAAAAGCTTTTTAATAGGATGAGATCACCGTTGTTGATCATTGGAAGTGTTTCTTGTGCAGTTTGGATTTTGTTCATGAGGACTGCCTACCCCTATGTCTTCCAATTTCAACCTACTTTCTCTTCCAGTAGATTTATTGTTTCTGCTTTAATATGTAAATGTAATATGTAAATTTTGAATTTAGTTTAGTGCAAGGTGATAAACATGGGTCTAGTTTTAGTCTTCTGCATGTAGGGAGCCTCTTTTTCTAGTACCATTTATTAAAGAGGCTATCTTTCTTACAGTGAACATGTTTGCCCCTTTGTCAAAGATAAGGTGCTGAGTATGTTTATACTTGTGTCTGCATCTTCTAATCTGTTCCATTGCTCTTGAGGTCTATTTTTTTTTTGCTGGTACCATGCTGATTTTATCACAGTAGCTTTGTAATATAATTTCAGGCCAGGGATTGTGGTGTCTCTTCAGTTGTCTTTGTTGCCCAGGATTGCCTTTGCTATTCTAGCTCTCTTCTGGCTCCAGATGAATTTTAGAAGTATTTTTTCTACTTCTGTGCGGTATGCTAATGGTATTTTGATCAGCATTTCATTAAATATGCTTAACAATTTTGGAAGTATGGCCATTTTCACTATGTTGGTTCTTCCTGTTCATGAGTAAGAAATATCTTTCCATCTTCTGATATTTTTTGGATGTTATTGTGAAGGGTGTGTTTTCCCTAACTTCTCTCTCAATAAGTTTGTTATTTATGTGCAAGAATGCTATTGATTTTTGAGTATTGACTTTGTATCAAGCCACACAATTGAATTTGGCTATTAACTCTAGGAGTCTTTTAGTGGAGTTTTTGGGTCTTCTCTGTAGAGTATTTATAAATAACGATAATTTCACTTATTCTTTCTCTATCTTTATTCTTTTTATTTCTCTCTCTTGTCTAATTGCTCTAATGTTTCCAGAACTATGTTGAAAAGGAGTGATGATAGTGGAAATCCTTGTTTTGTTCCTGATTTTAGAGTGAAAGCTTTCAGTTCTTGTTCATTTAGTATGATGTTGACCATTGGTTTGTCATAGATGACTTTTATTAGATTGAGATAAGGACCATCTATTCCTATTTTCTATGGGCTTTTTTTTTTTTATCATGAATGAGTGTTGGACTTCATCAATAGCTTTTTCTGAATCTATAGAGATGATCCTGTGCTTTTGTCTCTGGTTTTGTTGATATGATGTATTACATTTATTGATTTGCATATGCTGACCCATCCCTGCATTCCTGGGATAAATCCCACCTGGTCATGATGTACAATCTTCTTGATTTGTTGAATTCTTTTTTTTTTTTTTTTTTTTGCGGTACTGGGGATCAAACTCAGGACCCTACGCTTGCTAGGCAAGCGCTTATTCCACTGAGCTATATCCCCAGCCCCCTGTTGAATTCTGTTTGCTAGCATTTTATTGAGTATCTTTGCATCTATGTTCATTAGGGAGATTGGTCTGTAGTTCTCTTTTTTGGTTGTTTTTTATATCTTCTGGATTCAGCTTTGGCAATGCATATGTATCTAGGAATCTGTACATTTCTTCTGTGTTTTCCATCCCAAGAGAGTAAAGATTTTCAAAGTAGGTATTGATGATCTTCTGAATTTCTACAGAATCTATAGTGACTTCACCCTTATCATTTCCTCAATGCATGAATTTGAGTCTTTTCTTTCCTTTTTTTTGGATAAGGTTGGGCAGGGTTTATCAATTTTATCAAACAACCAGTTCTTTGATTCATTAATTCTTTGTATTATTTTCCTGGTTTCCATTGTGTTAATTTCTGCTCTGATCTTTATAATTGCCTCCCTTCTGTGGGCTTTGGGTTTCTCTTGCTTTTCTTTTTCTAGAAGCTTGAGGTGTAACATTAGTTTGTTTATTTGTGCTCATTCTGTTTTCCTGATGTAAGACTTCACTGCTATCTATTTCCTTGTTAGGACTGTTTTGATTGTATCATATAGGTTCCAGTATGTTGTGTCTGCATTGTCATTTAGTTGTAGATATTGTTTAATTTCTTCCTTTATTTCCTCTGTGGCCTATTGGTTATTTAGGAGGGTATTATTTAATTTCCAAGTGTATATAGAGTTTTTGTGGGTTGTTTTGCCATTAATTTTTAATTTCTTTGTGCAATGGTCAGATATTATGCATGGGATAAATTTAATTCATTCACATTTACTTAAGCATGATCTGTGGGGTAGTATATGGTCTATTTTAGAGAATGTCCCATGTGCAGCAGATGTATTCTGATGATGCTGGGTGGAAGAGTTTAAAACATCTACTAAGTCCATTTGTTCACTGGTTTGGTTCAGTTCTATTATTTCTTTGCTGAAGTTTTGTCTAGTTGATCTATCTCTTTGTGACAATGGGGTATTGATGTCTCCCGTTATAATTGTGTAATTGCTTATTTGATTTTTCATATCTATTTATAATTGTCTTATATGGTTGGGTGCTGCTGTATTCGGTGCATATATATTTATGATTGTTATCTCTTCCTCTTGAAGTTTCCCCCTTCATTCTTGGTTTGAAGTTGAAATTGTCTGCAAAAAAATAGCTACTCCTGCTTTTTATTGGGTTCCTGTTATGCGGAAGATTGTCTTACAGTCTTTGATTTTCAGTCTGTGAATTGTTTTTTGCATTAAATGTGCTTCTTGTGTATAGCATATTGTTGAATCTTGTTTCTTGATCCACTCTGTGAGTCTGTTTCTTTTGCTTGGTGAGTTGAGGGCATTTACATTGATGATGATGATTATATATATATATATATATATATATATATATAGGCTTATCTTGGTTATGGTATTTTCCTGCTCTGTTGGTTCTATGCTTTTCCCCTCTATTTAATTTCTTGCCCTGCCTGATGGTTTCTGTTTGTTGTTGTCCTTGGAATTGTAGTCATTTTTATGTCTGTCTAGAATATCTTTTAGTACTCTTTGTAGCATTGGTTTGGTGTTCATAATTCTCTCCAGTTGTTTTTTGCCATGGAAGTATCTTATTTCTCCACTAATTTTGGAAGATAGTTTTGCAGGGTACATCAGTCTGGGCTGGAAGTTGTTTTCTTTCAGGACTTGAAATACTTCACTCTAAGCTCTTCTTGACTTGAAAGTCTGTGTTGAAAAGTCTGGCATGATTATTTTTTTAAAATTTATTTTAAAATTAAAAGAGGGAAAACATATTAACAAACAGACATCCATTTACAAAATAGCATAAGAACAATACAAACAATACAGACTTACAGACGAAGTGGTAGGAGATTAACAATGGTTGATGTATAATGTATTGATATTGTTAAAATTGTTTCTCAGGAAAACAAATAGAGACATGCGATATTGATCAGACAAATAATCATTAACTGTTCCTTTCAGAAGCAACACCCTGTTCTGAAGACAGCAGTACAACTTTTAGCTATTCTGTATATATATACATACACAATTTCCCCTTCTTTCCCTTCTCTTTTCCCATATCCCAGTGTAGCATAACTCTAATGGTCTTTTCTTTATAGGTGATCTGTTTCTTTTTCTAACAGCTTTTATATCTGCTTTCTTTTTTCAGTCCTGAGGATCAAACTCAGGACCTTGTGCTTGCCAGGCAGGCACTTTTTCCACTGAGCTATATCTCCAGCCCCTCTAACAGCTTTTAATACTTTGTTCTAGTGCTGAATTTCTGCAATCTTGACTATTATATGTCTTAGTATAGTTTTATATTGGCCAGGAATATTTGGAGTTCTAAATATTTCATTTATTTGCATGCCAAATTCTTTATCCACTCTTGGAAAGCTTTCTGCCATTATTTCTGTGAAGAGTTTTTTATATCATTTGTGCTGTCTCCAGCTTTCTCATTGACCCCAATCAATCTTATGTTATTCTTTTATGCTTCATCTGGTAGCCATTGGATTGATTTTTTCATGGTCTCTGGCTAATTTTAAGATATCTTTCTTTTCATTATCTCTGTCTATAATTCTGTCTTGAACATCTGAAATCCTATCCTCTCCTTCATTCAACCTACTGTATATATTTTTAGTGGAGGTTTTAATCTCTCAGATTTCTATTTGGATCTGTTTCATGGCTTCCATTTCTTTCCTATGCTGAGCACTATTTATTTGCACCATTTTTCTAAGCTCATTTTTTAAAAAAATCTGTGTCTTCTCTAATATCTTTGATTTTAAGCATCATTTCATTCTGTACCTGAGAGATTACTTTCTCCATAGCCTTGTCCACTTGTTTTCTCACTTCTGCTGCTGTCAGTTCAGAAAGTTCCTGTGTTTGATTTCCAGTTTCATCTATCTCCTTGAGTTCTGGGCTTGTCCTGGGTGAGTTGGGGGCCTGGGGTTGCATTTTGCGTCTGTGTCTTGTCGTTTTCTATTTTTCTTTTCATGCTGATCCTTGCCAATTTCTTATGACATGTAGCTTTATCACTAGTATTTAGGTTTCATCAGAGCATGTCTGTTCTTCAGGGATATTTTCTAGATGTCGGTGGTTTCTTATAGTTATCCCAATGCCTTAGATTCCCAAATTATAAAGGATGCAAGATTATTATTTGGCTCAGCTCCTTATCCTTTGATCCTGGGCTGTGGTGGTGATTATGACCTCATACTGTCACAGTGTTATCCTGCAGGGGAGAAAAATTGTTTGTAACATGTATGACATCCTGGCTAAAGTAGTAGAGTTAGTAATAACAATGGTTTGAAGTGCAGCTTAACTGCTGATAAAATATGGTAACTATTAACTATGGTAACCTCTGACCAAAGGGGTAAACTCTAAAATTATGTAACAAAATCAAACATATACTATTTGCTTCTATGCAGAGATTTTCCCCTTAGTCAGGTGCTTTTGCACTTCTGTTAGGAGCAGAGGCTTTAAGGTTAGGAGATAGGCTAAAGTTATGAGTGGGGTCAAATATAGTAGAGTCAGGGCTGGAAATTAAAGGTTAGTCACCCAAGATTGGGAAACCAGAGGACACAGGAAGGAAAGAATAAAACAGAATACAAAGGAGTAGTCAAAAAGGGCAGAGACAATGTTCACGCACTTGAAAGTTTAAACTGAAGAAGTAGCTGAGGAAAGAGAAAAAGTGAATCTAAAGAAGAGAATGAAAAGAGGGTAAGAAACCTAAACACTGACAAAAGAAGGGGAAAGAGAAAGAATAAAAATGAACAAAGGAAAAAAGAAAGAAAAGGAGATGAGAGAAAAGAGGAGAAAAAAATAGAAAAAGGAAAATGAAAACCTCAAATACAAAAATGACAACTGAATATAGAAGAAAACAAGATGATACCCAATGAGATAGGACATGCATCTCCAATCTGACCAACAAGGGAGAATGAAAGTAGTGAAATATAGCCCCTCTTGTGCTCACAGTTCTTAAGTGTCCATATTTAATCCCAGAAATATGTTGGGTATAGAGCTGATCTTGGCCTCTGGATGTGGGGCCTGGGACTGAACTTCTGCTAGTGGAATTCTCCAGAGTTCAACTTCTGGCTCCTTGCTGCTGCATTAGACAGTTCCACACTGCTGGTCTCACCAATTACTCTGCCCTCCAAAGTCGTGTATGTGCCCATGCACCTGGGACTCTGCTGTCGTCCTGGGTGTCAGGTCTTGGGGTTCCTGTCAGTCTACTTGACAAAGGTGTGCATTCTTATACTCCTCTCAAAGATCTGCCATCCCTGAGATATTGGAGGCAGCACAGAATGTCGAGTCACACTCTCAGGCTTCACTGTCCCAGGGAGAATAGAGGAAGTGCCAGGTGCAGACTCACTCTGTTCAAAGGCCCTGCCATCCCACAGAGCTTCTCCATATTTCATTATACCTTATTCTACTCAAAAAACACCTTCCCAAGGGTTCAAGGCTTAATATCTACACTGCTCAGGACTATGTCTTTATGGATGGTGGTGAGTTTGACATGATGGAAAAATAAACAAAAAAAGTTAGTCACTTCTGGGAAGCACTTCGAAATCTGAAGAAAAATCTCAGTCATTAAGATTAAAGCCTAAAGTAAATGCCCCAAAGAACTAATAGACAAGTATCCTCTGTCCCTGGAGACCAGGATTCTTTCAAGGTAGCATGTGCCACAGGTTCTGTGTGAAAATCAATCAAAATGACCCAGATTTCCGGAGGAGTTTGCTCTACACTGAGCTGTAATACCAACAACATACAATGCACTCCTGAAAACTCTGTGCTCATATATGACATGCTTCCAGGAGCACCTAAGAGGCTCCCAACTCTTCCTCTAACACACTTCACCTAATCATTGTTCTCTGATCTTGCCACTGGCGAGATTAAACATTTTTCTTGAGTTTCCTGGCATTTTCACCTGGCACCTCCTCAAGTTTGCTTGTTCTCACCTCATATCATCACTAAATCTCACATCCTGTCCTCACCCCTGCTTCTGTTCTTGCTTGGGCTCCTGAACTGGCTGCAGTGCTAGCCAGAGCAAGACCATCTTTCCTTTTTATGAGAATGAAGGCACGTGGAATAGAAGCTAAACATAGTACAGAACATTGGTTGGTCACAGTCCCTACCACTCCCTATTGTATCTCTAGTTACTCATTTGCAATGCCTTGCAACACAGAAAGACAAATCCCAGAACTATTCTTTAAAGCACGTTTAGCATTTTATTTGGATGGGAAATGCCTATGATTTGCACAAGGTTATATTTGATATGACCAATCTGCTACATTATACTGTAACTTTAATATTCATTTCTTAAAAAATGATATCATTTGAAAGAATTTCTTGTGCCAAAGCATTTTTTCCTCAGGCCAGTCACAGTATCTCATGTTTGCACATCAGAAATTCATTTGATGAGAAAGGGAGCTTTAAAATATTTTTAGTCCTAAAGGGCCCTCCATGAAAATATGAGTCTTCCCAACGGCTGCTCTGCAGTGGGCCCCGCGGCTGCTCCGCTGTGGGCCCTGCGGCTGTTCTGCTGAGGCCCCGCTGAGGGCACCTCACGGACTGGACCCGCCCCCACCCATAGCATGGTGATGGGGTGGAGCCGGGCAGTCCGCTGTGAGCATATGTGCTTTTCCACCTCTGACCATGGCAATTTGTATACACCCATGTATGTTATAGTATAGTCTGAGGCAGCTATATCTCTTCCCAAGGCGAGAGTCCAGGGGTATAGATAAACCCAGGAGTACAGTTATTATCACAGGGAAGATGACTGATTGAGTGGTAGGGCAATGGAGATGAGGGAGGAGAAAAATTGAATGATCAAATGGGCCGTCATCTGTGTAACTGAGTAACAAAGTTGAAGGTAACATTATGTAGGACAGCATCCAGAGCTAATTCCCTTCCATGTTCTCTATAATTCTGTATTTCCTCAATCGTTTTTGTATTAACAGAAGTGAAGATAACTTTATATTATACAGCATTCAGTGCAAATTCCCTACTATCTTCTCTATAATTTGGTATTTCCTTTAATGTTTTTGTGTTAACTAATGTGAAGATAACATTATGTAATACAACATCCAGTGCTAATTCCCTACTATATTCTGTATAATTTTGTATTTTCTAAAAAAAAAAAAAAGTATAGACAATAAAAAAAAAGAAAAAGAAAAAAATATGAGTCTCCATGGGGAACTGTGAGGCACAGATTGGTTCTGGACTTGTGGAGTCCAGAACTTCCCTTTTCAGAGCCAGCCTGTGACCTGCTCACTACTTTTGTTTTGACTTCAGAGATATATTTTTTACTGTTTGGTGTAAAATTGCTATGGAAATGGTCATGTTTTAGTTATTTTTCTCACACCTTGCTGAGACAAAATACAGGACACCCAAAGTTAAATGAGGAAGGGTTACTTAGCTCACAGTTCGTAGAGGTTTCATTCCTTAATCAGCTGGTTCCAAGGCAGGGTGGCACATGGCAGAGGGGTAACATTTGGTGGCAGTGGAAGATAGAAAAAGAATGAGAGAAAAAGGGGGAGACACCTCTTCTTGCCCCTTTGATCTTACCCAGACTGCTGGGAGTAGGGCAGTGCGAATCTAGTCAGTTGATTGATCCAGCAATCACCCACCCTTAATCCCAGCACCCTTAATTCTAGTATTGAACCAGGAGTCAATCATACATTAGATTCAGCTACTTCTGAAAAAGCCTTATCTAAAAGTACATGAGGTTTTGGGGGGACATCTAGACATAGCCATAACAGGTGGTTATGAATATGGAAAATTAAAAGGGAAGCAGTCATTTTTATTGTTGGGACAAATACATGTAGTTCTATCAATGTGTGTGGGTTGCATGAGATGCTGGAAAAGATGGGTTTTCATTCAATTTAAAGATTGTCAAGGATAAAATGATCTGTAATGTTAAATAGAACCACCTGCCAAGGTAGGGAGTCCAGAAAATAGGGGTTTGTGAGACTTCAAGAGCAGCTCTGGAGGCAAAGTTGATGCCCTGAGCAGAGGATCTGAGCATCAGGACAGATGGGCATTGCACCTGCACCCAGCAGAGTAGCCTTTGAGACAGTTATCACCCTGGGGCAGAAGGAAGCTCTAGGGCTGTTGACTCCTCTGAGTGGTATGACAGGTACCCCTACCTCCCTTCTGTCCACTCACTGGCTTATAGCTGGCTTAAGCCAGTGGCTTTGTCCTGATGTACCTCAGAACACACGACTTCACCAAGCAAATTTGTACCCAATCCCCTACCCCCCAACAACTGCCAACTTTAAAGATGCTTGGAGCTCTCGCTCCCTGAGTACAACCCATCACTAAATAGCTGGTGGCATGAATGTGTGATTCTGAAGGGTTACTGTGAGGTATTCATGTGGCTTGTGAAATCCAAACCCATTGCAGCTGACTCCTTAAACCAAGTTGTAAACCAAGTATAGTTTTTTAAAAATTGCTTTTCATTTCCTTGGTGGAGAGGGTATTGCTCAGTGGTAGAGCATTTGACTGCATTTCCTTGGTGGAGATTTTATACCACAAAAAGACTTTTTTTCAGAGAAAATTCAGAGGATCTGGATTCACCAAATCTGTCTATATTCCAACATGGTGGTGTTTGGCTGGGACTGAGTTGTGGTTATCCCCTTAGGTGGTAAATTGGCTCCTGGTTGGTCACAGTCCCTACCACTCCCTATTGTATCTCTAGTTACTCATTTGCAATATATGACTGGCCTCTGTATTCTGAGCTTGTAAAACTCACCTACCACTATGCCGGGCTAATGGCTGGCCAGTGTGGAGTAAGATCTGTGAAAATGGCTCCAAGGATAGAAAAGGGCTGGGGGAAGCTCTGAACAAAATTATCCGATTTCAAAATGTTCAACACAGACTCTCTCTGCAGGCCACACAGCCTTCAGCCTGAATCTGACTTGGACCTTCTTACCAATTCAGGATCACAGTCCAGATCTCACTGGGAAAATGTTGGTGGTTTGGAGTATTTCCATTTCCCTTAAATAATCTGAAAGTTCAAGGACCAAAAATATTGAGCCTGTGGAACAGAGAGAGTCCCTGGCCTTTCCTCTTATTTTCTTGCTCCTCTGCTCCCCAAGCCTGTACCTCCTGGGACTGCCCACATGCTAAGGATGGCTGCCAGGGACACAATAAGAGGAACATGGTGATCGCCACTGTGTGCTTTCCCCAAGCTCTGCTCCTCGAAACCGAGAAGCACACCTGCCATTATCATGCTGCAGTGAATCTACAGGAATGGAAGGGGAAAATGTGGATGTGGAAGAACATGGATTGTAGAAACCTGAGAAGGTAAAACAAGACCATTATTCATCCTGTGTTTAAAAATAGGTCATGTTCCTATTTGGCATGTAGACACGGAATCTGATGGGAGGATTTTGCTGGAATGGAGTGGGGTTGTGGAGGTCAAGAACCTTTAAAGCAAAGGCTTGCATAAGCATTTACATGGGCATTGAAGGCAGTGAGTTGATGATGGTATCAGTGTAAAGAGGAATTTGGGGAATGTTAATGAATATGGGCAACTAGAAAATGTGATAGGAGGGAAAGTTTGGTTAGTTCACTTGTCTTAAAGGACAACATTTAAAATTTTTGGAGAGGAGTGGCTACCGAGAGCTAGTAGCATACTCAGCTAAATGTGTTGATCTTTCTAGGAGAGTACTCAATCTAACTTACTGATCATCTTTTAGATTAACATATCACCAAAATTACAACTTGAGATTAATCAATTGCATTACTTATTTGCATGGTTTATTTCCCCTTAGCCTTCTGATTCCATACTCTCACAGTTCTCCAGAAGGCAGCTGTAGGAAATCAAGTTCAGTTGGTTTCACAAAATTAAGTCTTGTGCTCTGGCTCCCACCTAGTTCCGCTGCTAGCAGCTTGATCGTTTGCTAGGTGACACACAGAGCACAAGGTGGTCCCAGTCCAGAGGGGAATAATGTTGACAAGCTGTTCATTTGTTGAAGGCAGAATCCTCCAGTGGCACCTGTTGGCTCTTCTTGAAAGTGCTGGCTTAGTTGGCATTATCACCTTACACTGAGTCATTTGAGCCGTGAGAATCGGACTGGATGTCTTTCTCTTACCGACACATTCTGAGTCTCAGCATATTTGTTAACTCTCTTTTCTTTCCCTGCCAACTCTCATCGCCCTAATTGAGGACCTTCTTGTCATTTGTTTACACCATTGCAATAGCCTTCTAACTAGCTTTTCTGCCTCTGGTCTCGTACATCCTAAAAGCCATCATCTATGCTATATGCCAGGGCCTGGCCAGTACGACATTAAAATCATAGTAGAAGCCCTAGTGGGACATAACAAGTTGTCCAGTCTCCAGAGAACACCTTCCCCACATCTTAAGCTACTGTACTGGTTTCCCAGAGGGGACAACATCTAAACAATGTGAACTGTGGTAGAACATAAATTACAATTATAGATAAAATCAGCTGTCACTCTTGAAACATGGTTCCATTTGTTCTATATATTTTCAAGTAGAAATTATAAACTAAGAGGGACTGTAAGTGTCTCCAGATAAGATGACCGGCTTGCGACTGGGGGTGTAGGGGGTTCCGCCATCTGCTAACTGTATCTGCCCTCGGTTAAGCTTCTGGAGTCAAGGTCCTGTTGTTTCATCTTCAGCCCACCTGCAGCCTTGTCTCCACTCCCTTCACAGTTTCTGCGCTGCGCGGTCCCAGGGATCCCCAGCACACCGTGCCGTGTAAATAGCGCCACTGGAAGTGAGTACTGCAGCAGTCCTTCTCCTTGTCCCACCCTGTGAGGCAAATACCGGAAGTATGTAGACCTCAGCCTTCCGATTCTTGTTCTTTTTGATTTTGCTAGTTTCTCTTCCCACAAAATATTCTTACTACTACTTTCTCTTCCTCCAAATTCTTGGACATATAGACCTACAGAAAGCCATGCAGATATACATACCAAATTCTGCTTAAGTGTTACTCATCCTTAAAGAGATAGACTAGGCGCCAACTCCTCCAAAGAGCTTTTCCTACTTTCTACTCACCTTCCCCTTTGTCGTCACTTATAACATTGCTTTTAAATATCGGTACCATATATGATTTTCCTTTATTAAGGCCTAAGATCCTAAGGCAACAACAGTATATTTTTATATCATGGTAGTGCAAGTTCACACTAGGGAACTTTGCCTTTTTTTTTTTTTAACTAAGTGCTAATGTTAACATCTCTCTGTAGCTCAGATTTTCAAATCCAAAACTGATTCATCCCAAGGAAGACTGAGTGTGAAATTGTCTACTCCCTTCCCTGGATATCTGATTAATAATATTCCTTAGTTATTGTGGACTGGTCAGGTCTGCAATCTCCCAAATGAGTATACAGTGAAAGCTACATAAAAGAAACAAGTGGAATGAATGTAGGGCTCCAGGAGGATCAAAACCCTCTCACAGAATTTGAGATTTACTTGGGGCTCAGATCAAGACCTTCTCTGGTGGCCTGTATTTATTTAGTTATCAGAAGAAGAGAGGGGAATACTCAAGAAGGGCAGGAACACTGAAGGACTACTTCAAGTGAAGTATTAAATTAACTGCCCAGGAGTGAGATGCCTGAGACTATAGTCTTTATGGAGTTGAGGGTGGATCCAGATGTCCTTGGCTGTGACTTTGTTTTATCCTTTGAAGCTTTCTGGCTTCATCTGCCTTTACAGGCCTCAGGAGAAACCAGTGATTCACAGACATTTACTTACCATTAGTCCACCCCCCCACACCCATCTCCAGAGAAGGAACCTAGGCCTTGGACAGACTCACAAGTAAACATGGAAAGCCAACTGGTTAATGTTGTGGTTTAGGGTTTTTGCAAGGGGAAAATATAATACAGGACACATATTTCATAAGATTATTTATAATAGTCACCCAAAGAATCACACATAAAGAGAGTGCAGAAAATCTGTCCATACACTAAAGACAAAAGAATTTAGCTGAGGGCCTGGATCCCATGGGATTGTCCTGCATGAGTCTAGCTAAAGACCTAGTGCCCATATAAATGCCTCCCACAAATCCAGCTGGAGGCCTAGAGCCCACAACAATGTCTTATACAGGCCTGTTTCACAAATCTACGCTGGGAAGGCCCAAAGGTCAGTATTGGAAGCTACAAAGTCTGTGCCAGCAGGATGAAGGATTTGTGCTAGTAGGCTGAGGGATCTTCACTGGAGCCAGGAAGCAACACTCAAAGTAAAAACCCAAAAGTACCACAACCATCCTCAGCAACAGTGAGGTCCCAAGCTCCTCTGACAATGAGGAAAGCCAAGTTCCCATCAGGAAATGCAACAAAAGAAGTTTCTCCAGGAGACTGAGCAGCCACACCATTTTCCTCTCTGGAGCCAGGAAGTGATGCTCAAAGTGGGGACCAGAGCTCCCCAGAGGGAACTGAAGCTATTCTCAGTGCCAACAAGGTCCCAAGCTCCTTAGAGGATGAAAATAGCCAAGTTCATCAGGAAAGCCAGCATGACAAACTTCTCCTAGAGAACCAACAGCTTTCTAACAGCACTCAACAGCTTCTCAGCTCCCAACAGCCTCTCCTCCTCCTCTTCTTCCTCCCCCTCCCCTCCCCCTTCTCCTCCCCCCCCTTCTCCTCCTCCTCCTGTTCTTCCTCTTATGCTGCTGGCAACATCCTCAGGTGGACCTCTCACACTCAGCACCACACTGATTCAGTTCAGCTGAGTGTAATAAGTTGACCACCAGGTGTCAATCCACCGTGGTTAAGTCCTGCTCAGAGCTGCTTCGCAGTGGTCTCTAACACCAGGAAACCCTTTCCTACCCTGAAGGATATAATTTTGTCCTACAGACCCTTGAAAGACATCAAACATAATGCTTGGTCCCAAATGTGTGTCCCGGATCTAAGTTTATTGGGTGTTGATACCAGAGGTACAACATTGACAATGCAGATCAAGCATAGACTAGTCCCTTTTTATAATTTCTTCAGCATCAAAAGAAGACAGATCTGCACGCTTTCTTTTCCCTTTAGATAACAGCATATACACACACACAAACAATACCATACAGCCGTATGGTAGGTAATGCATAAAAGTAAATATTTCTGTGGAAAACAGCAACATCAAAGTAAAAACTTTGATCTGATTAAAGATACATCCAAGAATGTACCATTTCTTCAGGTCTTACTCAAGAGGAATCATTATTTATTGAATGAATATCTACTGAAAGTAGTATATGCTAGGTATTGTAGAGGATAGATGAGTGAGCCAAATAGAAAAATAAACCCCTGACCTACCAGGAATCACATTCTAGTGGGTGATTGATTTGTTTATGTAAGATGCTCCATTTACACTTTTCCTAGGGCAAGATAACAGTTGCCTCAGAAATAAATCCAGGTTTCCAACTCTGAGGGAGAAATGGTTAATAATTTTTCCTACAGTCTGTCTTATAACAAATTCCAAAAAACTTGAGGCTCATTTTAACTATGATTACTTTTATTGCTGACATTTAATATTGTATCAGGAGATGAAAGCATCTAATTATGACACACATAAGCTCCCTTATAAAGATAACTCCAAATAATCAAAAAGCTTCTCTAGCTTTATCCAGCACAGTAGAATGATAGGATTACATTAAGTATTAATAGCCTGATATTAATTAAATATCACCAAAGCCTTTTTTTGCGTCTTCACTTAACCAATGTGTAGCATATCTTGGTGGCCTTGCATGGGATTTTCCCCAATGTGTGGCTAAGGGGGGCTGTTATCCTTGGCAAAGTTCTCCAGATGGGTCCATGGTGTCACTGGATTATCTCTGAGAGGTCATTGTTTATCTTCCATCATAGGTCAGACTTGGCAGTGGTGAAATAAATGTTCTTGCTACATCTGTACACACATAATCATGGGCTGTTCTGAACACATACGTCATTTTGTGGGTGGGTGAGAGGATTCTAAAAACAAACAACAAGTAAGTCTTTTCAGCTTTCTGAGCCAGAAAAAGAAAAAAAAAAAAAACAATAAGTGTACTTCAGCTACGAGGATCATTCCAGGTCCGTTGGTGAAATTTGTGTCAGCGATTGCACTAGGTAAATCCCAGGATCTCTCCCAGGGTCAACAGACTGTGATTTCAAGAATCAGTCATGAGTAAGAAGTCAATGCTATTAGTTTCTTGTTTGAGTATCCTCTTAATATTTAGAGCAAAATCAATAGAAAGACTACAAAGAAGGGAGGTAAACTTACCATGTTTAACTAAAGAAATGAACTTATTGCATTCACTAACATCTTTCCTGTCTCAATCTATGTACTACTTTTACCCAGAAATTTCAGTAGAAATTACAAGCAAGTATTTGAAGTGATATATTTCAGAGAGAATTTAGTCACAGTAGAAGATTGAGACATGAAAGCTCATAGTGACTGCACGGTATGAATTCCAGCTCTGTGATCCAAATGGAAATCTATAGATCAACAAAACTCAGTAAATTGTTTAATTATACCCATGGACCCACACACACTCATGCACATTTCCACGTGAACAGATACCTAGTTTCTATCAGAAATACGTTTCTTTCTTACACGTCTTTAACATTAATGTTACCCATAAGGAAGTATAAAAAGGTAAAACAGAGTATGATATAAAATACAAAAAGTACAGAAAGCTTTGGTGGACATCATAGTTCTCATTCAAGGAGTACAATTAAAATCCAGTGGTGCCACAGGTAAAACAAATAAGACTGGACCTACTTTTACGTTGTGATGATCAATCTCATGGTTTGACTTTGGCTTGTTCACGGATCAGAATGGCACTTGACAGATTATACTGTTTTTATTCCTTTCATCTTCAATTACACACTTCAAATAATAGTATTATCTCCATTTGTCCAGCACAGACAAGGGGTGAGGGTGCTGCATGAACTTATTTTCTAGATAATTTAGCCTGGTAAGAATATAAACATGGAAGGCCTAACCTGAATGGGACATTTTGAAAGCTTATTTAGTCTTAGCTACAAGGGGCTAAGCTTTGCCACCCCTTGATATCCTGTGATATTAGGGCTGTGAGTTCCTCCACTGAGTGACCCCCAACTGATGTTGTTTTTTGCTGTCTTGTGTCAAGTGTTACACTTTCCCCCTTATTTGTAGCTATTATTGTCTGAAACAACACTTTTCATGTTTTTCTGCAGCCTCTTCTAATTGTATGTTTCTATTTCTAGGAAAGCAGAAAACCACTGTGTATGGAAGATTGAAAGAAAATGTGAGCGGCGGCAAGGAGGCCATGTGAGAGTCTGTTTTAGCAGTGGCGGCAGGACTGGAGAGTGGTGAATGGGGTTGGTGGCTGTTCAGAAGGAAGCTGGGACAAGCATTGATTAGAGATCGTGTTAAAGGTGGTAAATCATCAAGGCAGAGGTCCAGGTTCCTGGGGACTCTTCTGCCCTTTCCATTACTGGGATAGGCAGGCAGATTAGTAGGAGAGCTTTACGGATAAAATGATGAAAGCATTTTGGACACTGGGTTTCAGGTGTTTGTGAAGGTATTACAATGGACTTCAATAATTACTTCCCAAGTTTAGGAGCGTGAGCTGGGCTACAGACTTAGTTTTAGAGGTGACCACCATATGGTGGTATAATAAATCTATGGAAGCAATGGAATTACTGAGGGAGAGTATGTACAGTGAAGAGAGATGAGGTCTCAGGTGTGACCCCTATAGAACGCCAACATTTAAGAAACCATAGAGAGGAGTGGCTAGAAAGTCATGTGATTGTGGTGTCATGAAGACAATGTAGCAAGGTGGGAAGAGGGACCCTGGGTATATACCCCAAAGAAATGTAAACATCTGTCTATGCAAAGAATTGGACATGAGTGCTTAGAGAAGTTTTATTCATAATTGCCACAAGCTGGAAACAACCTGAATATGCATCAAGAGGTGAAAGAATAAAATTGCGGTACATGTGTACAATGGAATAATCACCAGTGGGAAGAAACTGCCTCCTTAGAGCAACACGGATGCATCTCAAAGGCACTGCAAAGTGAATGAAGTCAAACAGAAGAGGTTATGCCATGTCTGCTTCCAATTATAGGACATTCTGGAAAAAATAAAACCTGAGGACAGAAATTAGGTGAATGGTTGCCAGGGGTTGGAGGTATGAGGGGTGAACTGAGTGTCAAGGAACTTGAAGGACCCTCTGGGGTGATGGCAATGCAATATCTTGATGGTGGTGTGGTTACAGGACTGCAGAATGTACCCAAGCTCATAGTCCTGTATAACTAAAAGGGTAGCTTCTACTGTGTGTAAATTATACCTTGATAAACCCGATTTCAGGTAAAAATGCAACAGAAACAAAAGAAATGCTGAGCATGTCAAACACCACTTGTAAACCATGCAAGAAAAGGATTGAGATGTGCCCATGGCAAGTGGCACTGGGGGCTTTAGGGTGAGCAGTGGCAGCAGCACCAGGGAGGCAGAAGCCAGAATGCTAAGGATTGCGGTGTATGGCAACAATTTCTGGTTGTCTCCTACTTCTCATTTCCCCTTCTTATGTGGGGATGGATTCCCCCCAGTTTTGGGGTAGGCTAAAGATGAGGAAGAGTAAAGTCTGCTTTGCCCAGTCTCCTTGAATCTGGCAATGTGACTGAGTTCTGGACAAACGGATTGTATTAATTAGCCTTCCCACCACTGGGACAAAATACCGGGAAAGGATTATCTGGCTTATGGTTTCAGAGGGTCCAGTTGATAGGCAGCTGGCTGTAAGACAAAGATAGTATGGCAGAAGGGCCTGGTGGAAGAAAGCGGCTTGACCCATGGCAGTTGGGAAGCACAGCGAGAGTAATAGGGCGAGAGAGGTAGAGAGAAAGAGAGACAGAGAGATAAAGAGAGACCAAGGCAGAAACCGAGACAAGAACATACACCCTTTCCCATCATGCCCCCACTGATCCACCTTCTCCCAGCAGGCCCCACCTCCTAACAGCACTGTCAGCTATGACGTCACCGGTGGATTAATGTCCTGATGACTAAGGTGCTCCCATGCTGCAATCTGCTTCCAATAGCCCCACTTAAGACATAAGACTTGGGGTGTGGGTATTTTAGATCTAAACAATAACAGAGATATAAGGGAAAGCATCCCGTGGCAGCTTTTGAGAACCTTTCTGAACAGGTAGCTGGCAAGCTGGCCCATACCCTTTGCCCCCGGTTCTTGGTTCCTGCCACCGTTGTGCTGGCTGGAATGGAGACATGATGGCTGGAGCTCAGGAGGCCGCCTGGGACCATGAAATGACTTTAAGAAGAGAGATCGTCTATGACAGAACACCGTTTTGAAGGAGACTAGGTCTCTGAGCTCTTTGAGGGATAGAATTGCTAAACTAGCCTGGGACTACTGATCCTAGAACTCTTAAGAGATAGAAAACCAAATCTTATTCCTATTTAATCCTCTTTATTATTCATGCATGAGTTTCATCTACTCCCTGGAGGAAAGAGGAAGTCAGGGCGGAGCCAGTGAGTCCGGACAACCCTCTCAAGCTGCTGGGCGGTGAAGGGAAGAGTGAGCGCAGGGCGGTGGCTGAAGGGGGACGTGGGTGGGAAGGCTTGAGGATTGTCAAACTTACACTAGACTCTCTGCAAAGGGAAACCAGGACTTGACCAAGAATCTCTACCATACAATCATGAATCTCCCCTGGCTTTGACTTGGTGGAACGGTAAATCCATTAGAACCTTCTGCATAGGTCTTCTTGGTCCCTTGGATGTGTGGCCCTCTTTTCCACCTAGAGCCATCAGCTGACCGCTGCCAGAGCACGCTTCCCGCAGCAGGCTGCCTTCTTGTGTGAAGCCTCTGCCCACGCAGGCCAGCCTTGCAGGGAGGCCTTGCCTGAGCGCCCTACCAAGCAGGTCGGCTCCCCAGCTATTCTCCAGCGGAGCGTTCTTTCAAAAATAGCTTCTTAAAGATCTAAGTCACTTGCCATGAAATCCACCCAAAATGTCCAATGCAATGATTTTTAGGTTAATCATAGTCTTGTGATCATCACAAATCAACTTCAGGGTATCTACCACAGATTTTTACTACTTTAGGGTTTGTTGCAGTATTTTTAGCCTTCTTTCTTTGTTCTCTTTTATGTGTGTGTTGTCTTTCCCGTTTTGCCTGTGCACGCCACAAGGGCAGGGGCTCTGGTGGCTGTGTATGAGCTTTGCTCCATGTCCTCAGCACCTGGCAGAAGCCGAGGGACCCGGCAGTAAGGAGCAAGGAAACCCTGGAGCTTAACTTTTCGTTACATGTAAAATATCCCCTACAGTATCTCCCTTTCTTTACAGCGGCCGTGGGCACCTGGGTGGAAGCAAGCTCTCACTTGGAACCTGTCAGTGGAGGACTCTCAGAGGAGGTGGGGGCCGGGAATATGGGCCCCAGGGGGACTTATTACTATGGGGTGGGGCTGCAGTAATTTGGGAAACCATACTCAATATAACTATTGTTTAAAAAACAAACAAACAAACAAACCAGACCAGAGAAGGTAAAGCTGGACAGTATCTTCTGGGCAGGTGGGAATACGCAGAATGTGGAGTGACACTGAGGAGGGTGTAAGGTCACCAAAGTGGGGACACACCGCATTAACTTGCCGCAGCGCAGCTGGACTTTCCCTGGGAAACTCTGGCACAATGGCGCTTCGAAGCCCGAGTCCAGCCCACTGGGGGCAGCCTTTGCTGTGTGCAGAGGCCAGAAGCTTCTTGGCAACTTCCAAGCGGCAAGAACTGCAACCTTGCCAATGACTCCATCGTTTCCCTGCGCCCTCTGGGCTGTGCCATCCGCAGCAGCCACCTCTCTCTCCTCCCACCCGCCCCGCGCAGAGCCCCGCGTCCCCCGGGAGCCGCGGCGCACCTGGCGCCTGGGCGCCCGGCTCTGAGCGCTGGTGGCCACTTCGCCCGGCGCGCAGCTGCCGGCGCGCTCCCTCCCCGAGCCCCGGAGCGGAGTGGCTTGTCTAGCGCCCAGCGAACGACATTATCCAATTGCTTCCCGTCTTATTCGTAGGCTGGGAGCCGAGTGAGCCCGAGCGTTCACTTTGAGCCCTTCGGTCGAGGAGGGGGTGCGGGCGGGGAGGGCAGACGGCTCCCGGCTCCACCCCGCGCGCGGCACGGCCAGAGCTCTCGGCGCCGGCTAGGGGAGCAGCGCCGGGAGCCCCGCAGCAGCGCCCCGGCCGCCCGGAGCTCCGCGATGGAGTGAGTATCCCCGCGCCGGGTCGCTCGGCACGTTGCCATGGCGACCGAGGCGGCAAGCAGATCCCGTCTCGGTCTCAGTCCAGCGGGGGTGTTTAATTTCAGCCCAGTGTGTACGGCTGGCGTTTCTATAGCAGCCGCGGCGGCCGCAGGAGGCAGGGGTAGCAGCCCTGGGACGCGCGGTTTGTGTGCAGCTGCCCCTTGGCCAGCAGGGCCTCCGGGGACTACGATGTTGCTTGCCAGGGAGTGAGACACCTTTCAGGCTTCCCTGTCCCTGCCCCAAGCTCTGCCTCTCAGGGAGTTGGCCGCAACAGCCATTACTTCCGATTTCTAACCCTGTCAGCAATATTGGACTGCAGTTAAAAAAAAGGAGGTGGGGGGGCGATCACTGCGGATCGGAAGCAAATGTGGTTTGGTGCGGAACAGTAATGGAAGGATGACGAGTTCGTGGGTAATGTGAGCCGAGGCTGCAATGCCCAGGCTACTAGAACCCATCAGAGACCTGAAAGAATTGATTTGCTTCTGGGGTAATGGAAAAATGAGACAAATGTATTAGCGGCAGCCAGAGGTTCAATTACTACATTTGGCACGGTGGGCAGGGCAAGGGAGGGGTCGGGGGAGATGGCATGAAGACGAGAGAGGCGTTAACCGGAAAGAAGACACAATAGAGGGCTCAGGGGAGGGTCCGCACTAGGACTCCTCTCTATCCTGTCTTTACAACCCTGGGTGGCTCTGTGGTCACTCTTCAGAGCTGCTGCCGCAGCAGGGCCGTTCTGACAGGCGCCAGCCGCTCCAAGCAAGGCCGTGTTTGGTGCCAGCTCTTGGGTCCCTGTTTTCTTGGTCGGTATCTTCTCCTCTTGCTCTCTTCCCTGACATGAAGTCATATTTCACGTTGGAGATATGTCATATTTTCAGGGGTCAAGACCTTCACGCCAAACCCAATAAACCCTCCGTGTAGCCTTTATCCCCCTGCCTGTCTCATTGTGTAAATGCAATTCAGTCCTTACCAATAAGCCTGCAAGAGCAGAAGTGAGAGATGGTGTGGCATTCTAGGAGTGAGGGGTCATGGGTTTCCATCCCTCGCCAGTACTAGTGCTATTGATTTCCTACACCAGTATTTAATGTCTCAGAGCCTCAGTTTCCCTGTCTGTACAATGGAGATAAGGATGTTCCTTATGAAGCATTATTAAGAGGATCAGATAACATTTGCATCCCTTGTAAGGGCCTTGTAGATTGTAAGGTAGGCACAAATTTAACACGCTAGTGTGGTGGTTAGGAGTTAGGCGCTGGAGTCAGACTGTCAGGGTTTGAGTCCTTAGACACATTGCTCAAGGATGTCCCTCTCCCTGGACCTCATTTTTCTCATCTGGAAAATGGCAATAGTAGTAGCTATTGTATGTGATTCTTTGGTGAAGATTAAACAAGTTGATTAAACAGTATTCTTAGAAAAGAGCCTGGCAGAGAGTATGCTTAATAAATACGGTCTGTTTTCTGTAAGTACCATCTATTACTTCAGTATCATTACTGTGGTCGCCAGCATTTTCTACTGAGGCATTTTATGGGGTCTCAGGTTGGCAGCAAGCTATTTTTTCCAGAACATTTATAAAGAAATACAATGTTGAGCCAGCAACTGAGAATAGCATAGTTTCCAAAATTCATTGTAGGTGTGTGGAGAATGTTTCAGGAGCTGTGGCGAGCTTGGGTGCAGAAACTGGGCAACCTGGCTTTTGGTAGGCTTCATTCTCTCTCCTCACAGTCACTTTTGTAGACGTGGAGACTGTCCTTTATGAGAGATTGAACCTAAGTCCAGTCACCTCACTGTGTAGGGTGGAAGGGTACCCTGGGAGAGTAACATTCACCTGTACTCCCTGCATTAATAATGGCATCTGTAATGCATTTCTCTTCTATCTAGCACTTGCGTGCTCCATAACTGCAGAACTGCTTACAGGTTGTGTGGATTGACTTCCTCAGACTTTTCCCTGTTTCCTGCTGGCCCCTCAGTTAAGATATGTCCCAAGTGGGCTTTCCTCACCCCTACAGCCCCTTGTGAACAGTCTGCCTCATCACACTCTCCCTTTCCCGCTCAGGGACCAAGTTGATGCCTCGCCCGGAACCCTCCCTGGCCTTGCTCAGCCTGGCCTTGACTGCCTCATGCCAAGTGACATTCCAGAATCCTCCCTGCCTATTAACCTCTTCAACTTTCAACTACCTGTCTACTCACTGCCTTACTTCCTCTCCTTCCTCAATATAATTAGCTTCTCTACCTTCTCTACTTTTCTCTCCCAGAAGCATACCGCTGTTTCTGTCCTTCCTTGGATCTGAAACAATATCCCATGTGCCAAGTCCGGTGCCTCCCCTCCATCTGCCTCCATCTCAGCCTAGGTAATCGAGTTTGCTGTAAGCATGTGCGCACTAGGGACTCAGTCTCCCTCAATTACTTTGCCCAATTTGTAGTTGTGAAAAACACAATTAAAAGAGGGAATAAAATTAATTTCTTTTATTTTCTTCTAATCAAGAAGTACTTGTTGACATTAGCAGCGATCAATCTGTCTGTCATGATTCTTATCATCTGGAGTTCAAAGTCTAATAAGGGGTTGATGTTAAACTTGTAATACAAGGTGCACAAAGGGAAAGAGTGGAAAAATTAACAGGAAGAGGACATAGAGTAGGAGTCTGAGAAGCCTCCTCAGAGAGTGATACTTAATGTGAGACCTAAAGGATGAGCAGGAACTGGCTGGGTGAGAAGTGAAGGAAAGAAGCATTTTGGGCTGAGAAAGTAGGATGCTGTAAAGCCCCGAAGCAGGAGGTGCTTCGGTAGGTTGAACGAACTAGGACAGAGTAATGTAGCTGGAGCTTTGGGAGGAAGGGGAAGATGGACCAGAGATGGCTAAAGAATCACCAGGGCATATCACAGAGTGCTGGAAAGTTCATGGAAGGACTTGGGGTTTTATCCTGGGTGAACCACCAAACAGATTTATGCAGGGCTGTGATGACATTATTTGTATTTTAAAACATCAATACTCAGCTATTAAAGAAAAATCTGAAAGCCATTTTCTCTTCTGAAGGTATTTAAAACAGGTAACAGAAAATGTGTCACAGTGGGGCATCAGAAAGCTGTCAATGTCTGTAACAGGAGGAGCAAACTATCTATTTTAAAACCAGACTGTTATATGCCAGTATCTGGCAGTCTTGAATAACCCAAGGTTGTCAATTAAAAAGGAGCAAAATGAAAATTTTAAAAAATCTAGTCATTTATTCATGAGCATTATGGTTTTAATCAAATAAGATCTTCTTAATTTGAATAAAAATATAAGTAGTAAATAAGCAAAGAGAGTACCAAAAGACTGAATTAAATATTGTTCTTGCTGAAGTGGTTCTTGTAGGATGTTTCGAACCGGAAACCCAGTGGGCAGGGAGCTTGCCTGCACAGTGTCAGTGTTATGGTGCAGAGCATTAAATATCAGACTGTGGCAGGTTCTTGGCTGCCCTCCACAGTGGGCTGGGCATGGCATGTATGTGTTAGTGAGAATGTGCTCTGCTGTGTGCGGTTACTAATTTGATCCCACACTTATGACCTTTTCTTCGTACTTCTCTGCAACAGTCTTCAGAACAGTATGGGGTCCAAAAGGCACAGAGAATATGTCACAAGCTTCTCTGTCTCTGCCACTCTCTGTCTGTCTGTCTCTGTCTCTCTGCCTCCTCTCTGTCTTTCTCTGTCTCTGTCTCTCTCTCTGTCCCTCTTTCTCTGGTAGTAGGGATTAAACCCAAGGCCCCTCTACCACAGATCTGTATCTCTAGTTCTTTCTATATTTTGTTTTGAGATAAGGTCTGACTCACTAAGTTACTCAGGCTGGCCTGGACCTAGCAATCTTCTTGCTTTGGGCTCCAAAGTAGCTGAGATTACAGGTGTGCACCACTATACCTGGCATGGGATCTCTTTAAATTCTTGGTATCCCTGCAAACATGGTATTCTGATAATGTTACTGGTAGTCTCAGGCCAGAAATGACATCATGACAGGTGCCTGTCTTTCACATGCACTTAGCCAAAGGACAAGTTTAAAGCATCCAGGGAAGATCATAAAACATGCAAAGTTGGGTTTTGCAAATGATCAGATCTAGGTTTGTGAAGGGAGGTGACACTGAGTCACTGATAATTTCAGGATCCTGAGTAGGGATCCTTCATTCATTCACGCAGTCATCCCCTTATTTAGCTGCATATTTTCCATGTGCCAAGTGCTGGGACAGGTATGCGGGATAAATGGTGACAAACGTCCCTGCTCCTGTCTTCAAGGAGCTCACAGTTTGGTCTGTATGTCACTATGGGTGCTGTGTAATGATGGTTTCCTTGCTAACTCTGTACTCCTTGGATATAAAATGTAGCTTTTCATGTGTCCAGCACATTGTAGACATTGAATAAATGTGTCTAAAAGTGTGTGAAACTTTTAAAAGTTAATTTTACAATGAAAGCAATATATGCAGTTTAGATGTTATAGAAGTTGGTAAACTAAATCTCTCCATTTTCCGTCCTTTCCACCAAATGTCTGTCCCAAGAGCCAATCACCACAAATGGTTCTGAAGTGTCTTTCCAAATACTTGCAAATAACATGGAATTTGAAACAAATACTTGCATAGGTGAATGCTTTTTACATAATGATAGCACATACGTTGCTCTATAACTTTATTTTTCCTCTTGATTTTATATTGTTCATACTTGTACATACCAACATATACATTTGCCCATTATATTGTGTGCACTTGTACATAGCCGTATACTTCACTCACCTTTACTACCTACTTAGTTATTTTTGGGACATCGTGAACCAGCCCTTTCTTTGGTGGAATTTGGTTCTGTTTTCATTTCTTTTTATTATATGTAGCACTGCAATTGACATCTTCTTCGTCCTTGAAAATGAATCTGAAGTTTATTTTCCAGGAATGGAATTTCTAGGTGAGTGAATATACAGATTAGAAAATTTGCCAGATACTGTCAAAATTTGCAAAACTGTTGTGTTGCTTCATCTCTCCAAACTTAATATTTGAGAACCCGTTTGCCAAGTCCTTGACAATCCTATTACTTTATATATTTATACATGAATATTTTTATTTGCCTAATCTAGTTTCATGGAATCAATATATTACCCTATTATTTTGGCTTCACTAAGGTGTCAGTATCTCAGAGAGCTCAGGTGATCCATCAAATACAGACATTCAGCTTGAGTCTAGCAATAAGGAAAATCACAAATGTAAAACTCAAAAACTTTCATTAACTTTTAAAAGTTATCAAGAAATTATTTTAAAATTTGTGAAGATGACCCCTTACTGTTGAGGAATGGTTGTACATCATTTGTTGCAGTTATAATGTTAAACAGTTTTAAGGTTTTTAACATTTAAAATTTTAAACAGTTTATTCAATGAACAGAGTTTTTTTTTTTTCTGATACTGGAGATTGAATCTAGGGTCTTCACAATGAGCTTTATCCAGTTGTCCAAATTAGGCTCAAACTTGCAATCTTCCTGCCTCAGCCTCTTGAATGTTGAGATTTTAGGCATGTGCCACTATGTCTAGGTAACATAATTTTTGAGCATTTTTTTATCCTCAGCAGTGTTCTAAGCACTGAGAATATAGCATGGAACAGTGAAACACCATTTCAGTAGAGGAGACCAATAATACATATATACTTCAATATCAGGCAGGGGTAAATATTCAGAATAAAATTAAGCAGGTCAGAAGACTGAAGGGGACAAACAGGATTATTTTTGGTAGACTTGTCAAAGGACAGATTTCTGAGGTACTGAGTGTTAGTAGACTTGAGCAGATGGGAGCAAGCCACACAGAAGGAGGAAGAGCACTTGCAAAGGTCCTGAGGCAGTATGAAATTTTAGTGTTAGTCTTGGATCTAAATGAGTCAGATCATCAGCAACCTCATCAACAAACTATCTTCTTTCCAGAACTTCCTGTATAGATTTAATGTTTAGTTGGAAGATTTATTTACAAGCCGGGCCCAATGATATTCTATTCTTAATGTCATTCTGTTGCGTCTATGAACAAATAAGTGGAATGTATATAAAATTATAGAATCATGTCACTTCCCCTCATAATTCTATAAGACATTGTCACACTGTGTTCTGGTATTAGCTGTTCCTCTGGAAAAGTCTGAAGCTAGTTTGATGATCTCCTCTTTGTGGATGGTTTCCCTTCTACTCTCTCCTTACTCCTGTAATTTTTATTTTTATTTTGGACTTAGTGCTGATAGGATTTTTGAGGTCTTTCACGTTTTTAGTACATGTTTGTGGTCTGTCGTGTTTGCATTCCATGTGTGGAGTTCTACACATACATAACACCTCTTCACTCCTCTCTCGACCCCCTCCCCCCACTTCATAACTTTTCGGTGATATTTCACATTACAACTTACAATGTTGGTTTTTTTCTTGAACATTGAAGTTCCTTTGATCTGAAGATTTTGTACTTTCTTTTTTTTAAATGAAGATATTTTCTTCCTGGCTTTCAATCTTGAAAGGATCCAAAAGATTCTTGTGTTCTCTACCATAGGAGCAGCTTGTAGTCCTTCCTCCTGTATCTGTCAATCTTAAGTTGCTTCTATGTTTTTCCTGACTTGCCCATGAGTTTTTATTACATTCATGTCTGTTGGTAATTGACTTTTTAAAAGCAATATTGGTTTGATTCTCATTCTAATGTAGCTTTCACATCTGTAATTGTTTTATCATCACCTTTATCCTATTTCCTGGCTCTGCTAGCTCATTTTGCGCTGATTTTTTAAAAGGGTTCATAATTGCTTTAATTTCTCTGAATGTGTGGAGAAGAGTTTTATTATTCTTGTGCTTTTTTTCTGAAATATAGTTATATATTTGCTTGTAAACCTTCCCTTTTTAAAAAACAGTAACTATATATAGAATCAATGTATTTTGAAAGTTTTATATATATTACCCATTTTCAAGAGGAGATAATTCTAGCCAAACCTTCTATTTGCCCAAGAATACAGAGGAGGGAAGGAGAGAGTCCTGACTCTAGATCAGGCATTTTGTTTCACGAATGTTCTTTACA
The DNA here is from genome assembly GCA_004027595.1 of Dinomys branickii. NCBI lineage: Eukaryota > Metazoa > Chordata > Mammalia > Rodentia > Dinomyidae > Dinomys > Dinomys branickii. Next base: position 31,575 of record PVLD010005283.1, on the reverse strand, counting down.
ATTCCACTATGTATTTTACTTCCTGGGTGAGTGTATATACATGCCTGTGTGTGTGTGTGTGTGTGTGTGTGTGTGTGTGTGTGTGTGTTGCAGGATAGACAGACATTTGGCATCTATTTATTACTACTTAGTTGACACTAATAAGCATCTATAAAGAGAGGTGGGGGCCAGTCACATACAAAAGTAATTCTTGATTTCCTTTCTCCTTCCCTAGATCTCTTGCCTTTGGCTCTCCTCCAGCATTACGTTTTAAGTTCTCAGATCTTAGGGATAAAGATGGAGGGTGCACACAGACCTCCCATTAGTGTCACTCTCTGCATCACACTGCTATAAAACCAACTCCTCTATATACAGCAGCTATTTCCCAGGACCTGGCGTGCCCCTCCCCCACATCCAACCTGGGACTCCAGGAACTCTCTCCTTACTTCAAAACCAGTGGGCCTTTGTGGAAGTGTGTTTCACCTTTTAGGGCTGTCCATCGATTTCATAAAAATTTTATTCTCTTGGGCAGATAATTCCAACAGTCTGTAATTGGAGACTCTTAGTTCTTTGCTAATTTTAGAGGAGATATACTCTTCTTTCCAATTTTTCCTTTTTGGTATTGCGAATCAAACTCACAACCTCACGCTTGCCAGGCAGGCACTGCACCACTGAGCTAAATTCCCAGCCCCTAGATTTTCATTCTTTTAGTTCATTTCTACAAATTTCAGGGAAACACAGAGAAAACTTACTCTTACCTTTCTATCTGAGTGAATGAATCAATGAAGCTTCCATTCCTATGAAATTCTATCTTTTCTTTTTCTCTTATTCAGAATACGTAGGACCAAAAGTTCGTGAATGAGTGGTAAATATCTTGCAGCCGAAGCATTTGGAAAGAGGTGTGCAGTGGATATTCTTAGTCTCACACTTCCAGTCCACCTTCTGCCCCAGCCCCCAGCTTTGTGCCCAGGGATGCTGACCTCTCTGTGCCTTTCCTAACTTGACTCTCTTGCTGTTGGACTTCCTGTTGGGTCTGTCAATGGAAGGCATCAGCAGGAAAGCCAAGGTTGGAAAAGAGTTAGGTCAGTGCACGCACTGTGCAGTCTCTATTTGGGCAGGGCGGTGGGTGCGCATTGGCTGTTTTCCTCTGCTGAAGGCCAGACCTCTTGCCTGCAGCCCTCACCTCAGCTCCAGCGGTCTTTCTGGATCATGCTAATGACTTCCTCTTTTTGCATTCTTTAGTAGGTGTGGCCATGGCTTCCTTGACACTTGCCTAGCCCCTGGTCATTCACTGTCCTTTCAGTTTCCCTTGATTCTGCTAATGCCTTTGTAAAGTAGTCCATTTGCAAAGCTCTCCTTTGCACTCAGTCTGAATATACCGTTTGTTTCTAGCTGGGATCCTGACACAGGGTGGGTGAAGGACACAAGTATTTAAAGTTTATAGAAACCTAATTTATATTACCAGGATGGTACTTGGCAAGTTTTGCTTGTGCTTCTGGTCACTGGGTCCAGGCTCCAGTACAGGAAGAGATACTGAACATTCTTATGAGCTTACTCGCAAGCCACAAAGGACAAGCTCCAAGCCCACAAGGTGCCAACATGTTATTTACTTCACACTGAAAATTCATTTTCTTATAGTAACTTATAATAAAACATTCCCCTAATTTGACTCCTCAGAGGAAAGAGTGGTCTCAGTCATGAGAAAACTTAATTAGAATTTTATTTAAGAAAATAAAATTTTATTTCTTTTTATTAGGAAAGAACTTCACTAGACAGAATTTTGTTTTTGTGAATAGTCCTTTATAGTGATTGACCTACCTTTTAAATATAAGTGGCAGCTGAGCATAGCATATCAATGAATGCTTCCTAAATTGCTGTTGAGTCAATAAATCTATATGATCTTGTTTAACCTTCTTTTTCACAGTTAGTACAAAAAATAAAACATAGTCCAATCAGCAAGTGTGTTTTACAAGTAAAATGTAAAATAACTCTATTCTAAGGATCTTATATTTCACCTTTTTTTTTCTTTTTGAGACAGGGCCTCACAAAATAGCTCAGGCTGGTTTGAACTTGCTGTGTACCCCAGGATGGCCTGGAACTTGTGATCTTTCTGCCTCAGTCTCTCTAATGCTGGGATTATAAGCATGTGTTATCATACCTGGTTCTGCTTGGTCTATCTATATATATATCTCATAGTTGGAAAGTAAATTGTTATTTAGATTTCATGTCTTGCTTTCAGAACTTTCATTTCTCTGTTGATTCTGTTCATTCCTTCAACCTGTAATTATTAAGTACCTACTATGTACTAGGCATAGTTCTGGGTACTTGTGATACAAATAGGAATAAAACATAGTCCCTTCCTTTACAGAGGCCACATTCTAAAGAGAAGCAAACATAACTGGTCAAGTAGCTAAATAAAATACCCTCCATACTATGCTAGGGGAGTGTTTGATGGAATACAGCACCTGCTGTCAGGAGCACGTATTGAGGGGAACGGGAGCCAAAATGAATTTTAGGAATCCAGGGATTTTAAGAAGAGATAAATCCAAGCCCCTAAGATTAATTTAGCATAAAAACTTTGTGCTCAATGTCTGAACTAGTTAATTTACAACGTGTTAAGCCACTTTCTAAAAAAAAAGTAGCAAAAAATATGCAAATTGGTTCCAATATTAAAAATAGTTTGAAAAATTTACCTAAACTTCTAATGATTTTGTTTGCACTAAAGAGTCTGTGACTAAATGTTCCCCTTTGATGACCCATGCTGCAGCCTTGTGGACAAGCCTGCCCCCTAGAAGGATCAGAAAATCATTCTTTTCAAATGACAGCTGCAAAGTGGGGTTACTAAAATAAAACAAAACAGTGCAAAGAACAAAAAAGCAACTAAAACAAACTAATGAACTGGAACAAAAACAGACGAAGATTTGCTGGTTGCTGAAAAACCTTGTTATATCCTTGATTTGTTTTAGCATCTTCATTGAAGTTACATCAAAAATCTCTGACTTTTTGAAGAGCATTAAAAACTGACCAACTTATCTATAAGCCATTCATAAAGAAGTGAGCCCAGAAGCAACTGTGATGTCCTCCACCCCTCAATGCCTGTTCGACCTCTTCTCCTCCAGAGGGCGGCGCACAGCATTTAAAATCAAGGATATCAGTAATACGGTTTGACTTCCTAGGACATCACCTCTCACGCCACGTGCGCAGAAATCACATGGGACCCTGATTCTGTAGGTCTTGTTGGAGTGGGGTGCGGTGCTGCAGAATCCGTATTCACAACAAGCTTCTTGGGAAGCGATGCTGCTGGCTGTCGACCACACCTCAAGCAGCAGTACTGACGGTGCTGCTGTCTAATCCAATTAGATTGAGTGTGGGGCTCAGTATGATGTAAGAAGTGGGGGTCTTATCCTCCCCCACTCCAACAGGTAGGGGATTTCTGCTGGTAAATGGGAGTTCAGCAATGTGTGTGTGAAACAAAACAAATATTCAAAGCAATACCTGGCTCTTCATTGTATTTGTTATAACAGCAGTTCCATATACATGAGAAAAACAAAGTTTTTGTTGTTGAAAATCAGAGCAAGATAGGGATTGGGTAAAGGCAGGTAAAGGTAATATTATTTCAAGTTTCTGATGCCTTTACTTTTTCCCTTTCATCATGAATTACATAGGAATAAAAATAAACGTTTTTATTGGCATACATTTGTGATAGATAACAGTTAAATTTGTCTTGGGGAACTGGTCTATGTACATGTCACCTCTTAATAAAGTTTTTCTTCCCTTTTCCTTCCCTGCTCTCCTGTTTACCCACCTTCTCAGTTCGCTTTCATCACCACAAAGTCTAACTTCCTGTTTCCTATTCTCTCTTCCATTTTGCTCAAGTAAAGGTAATCTTATTTTTTAAAAATATGAACTTGAAGATTTCTGTGATCATAAATTATTTACAGTGTAAACACATTTTCTTTGGCTAGTTCCTTAGTATTTGAAAAATAACTGATGAATCCAATTATCTGTGACCTTGTTTGGCTGAACATCAGTAATATTGTATTCCAAAAGTCAAATTCTGATTACAAACATGCAATTATTAAATGAATAGTACATGTTAGGCCATGAAACATGTGATATTCTATTTTTGAATGAGATTAGCAAGCTTAGAAATTCTTGCTAATATACACAAGGAAGGAGCAACTTCTTTCATAGCAGGTAAGTCAAGCATGTTACAGTTTTCACTGATATAAGAGGAGAGTCATTCCTCAAATTTTTGCATTGTTTTGAAGCTCAACATTATAAAGATTGTATTATTTGAGAACTAAGCACTTACAGGACAAAGTTCACTTATGGGCTCTTGATTGCTTAATGAAATGATGGCTCTCCAAGCCTAATTAAATTTGAGTGAATTAAAATACAGCATTTAAGGATGCTCTGCATGTCTTCCCCTGGTCCTCATCAGCTACATAATGTGCTTTCCTGTTACTTTAACTGTAGGTCTTAAAATTAAAAGCATTTTATTATATGAGGGTGGTGTGTGTCTGATCTCAGTGCAGAGTAGCCGTGTCCCATCTTGGAAGGACAAACATTATTGTGTATAAAATGCCCCACTTATTATTTAAAAATTTTTATTAGTACATGTTTGCAGTATGTAATGTTTATGTTTCTTGGGGAGGTTGGTACACGTATGTGACACATCTTTATTCCTTTAAAAAATCTCCTTCTTTCCCCTTTTTCCCCTCTGCATCTCTTAACCACCTTTTCCTTTGAGAAAGATCTATCTCCTTACTTCCTAATCTAGCTTTTATTTTGCTCTTTATTTATAATGTGGGCTTCTCATATAAGAGAAACCATGTGATATTTAAGCCTGTGTATCTAATTTATTCTCTTAACATTATGGTCTCAATGTAGGTCCATTTTCCTACAAGTGGCTCAAGTTTTTCCTTCTTTACCGCAGAGTAATGTACCATGTTTTCTTCATCCATTCATCTGTTGATGGACATATAGGTTGCTTCCAAGATTCATCTGTTATGAATTGTGTTCATATAAATATAGGTGTGCATGTGTCACTGTAACATGGTGTCTTTAACTCTTTTGGGAAGATACCTAGAAAGGCAATAGCTAGGTCATATGGAATCGCCACACTGATCTCCATAGTGGTTGTACTAGTTTACATTCCCACCAGCAATGTAGAGGATTCCCCCAAACTTGCATGAAATGTTGTACTTTTTAAAGTTTCCTTTTAAAATGCCATTCTTTAAATATGGCAGCCTTCCCTTTTGTTCACTCATGTTTCTCTTGGGAACTAGAAAAGGGTTCCTAAGATTAAAATCCCAGTGACACTGACATTTGTCATTCTTTGCTCACATTTGTCTGTTTCATGAGACTCTGCTGTGGGTGATAAAAGTCAGAGATCTTTGTTTGTTCTAGTGGTTCCGGGGATTCAACTCACAACCTAACACGTGGTAGGCAAGTGCTGTGCCACTGAGCAACATCCCCAGTCCCCCAACATTGTTTTTTTGCAGTCTGAGGATGTTTTTGTAAAATTTATAGACAAAGATACTTTTGTATTCTTTCCCTTTTAAAAATGCCTTTAAAAATGATATGAGCTTCATGATTTAGGACACCTGGGCTAACCGTGAGTGGCCTAGAAGGTCCCACTGACGTGTCTCTGACCTCATCTCCCCCATCCTCCAGCTCTTCCCACCAGCTTGGTGCTCATCCTCACTGCAGGCTTTGGGGTGGCAACCACTTCTTTGACCATGCACCCCTCATGCCTTAGTGAGGCTTCCTCAAGCCACTTCTCACCCTGCCCCAATGTATTCTCATCCAGTTCTCAATTTGTTTCTAGTATGATTCATTGGTATCTAAACTCTGTTATTGATAAATATTGATCAATGTGTATGCACAAAAGCTGGCACTCTGTCCATTTCCTCTGTGTGCTCACCTTCTAAAAAATACTGTACCTGGCTCTAATTAGCTTTCATGAAATATCCATTGACTGCTATACCCCAAAGAATTGAAAGCAGAGAGTCAAACAGATATTTGTATAACCAGGTTCATAGAAGCATTTTCCACAAAATCCAAGAGAACTAAGCAACCCAAGTGTCTTTCACCAGATGAATGGATAATGAAATCCAGTGTCACCACACAATGGAACATTATTCAGCCTTAAAGATGAGTGAAGTTTGGGTACATGGTAAAGCATGGTAAATCTTGAACACATGCTAAGTGAAATTAGCCAGATACAAAAGGGCAAATATCACATGATGCTACTTATCAGAGATACTCAGATTAGGCAAATTCATAAAGTAGAATAGAACATGGGGTGGATAAGGAATTATTGTTTAATGAGTGTAGAGTTTCAATTTGGGATAATTAAAAAGTCCTGAAAATAGATTGACAGTTGCACAGTATGGTGAATATACTTTATGCCATTGAATTGTGCCCTTGTAACTGGTTGCAATGTTAAATTTCATATTGTGCTTATTTTGTAACACACATGCACACACACTCACAGACACACCTTGTATACTATGTAAGCAATAGCCTCTATCCCTATTTTATAAGATGGACTATTAAAGAACTGTTGAGTCCATGCACTCTGAGAGGCTGAAGCAGGAAGACTGCAAGTTCAAGCCCAGCCTGGGCAATTTCACAACTTAGAAAGATCCTGTGATTGTTTACTTCTTCAGCCGCCAGCCGATGGCCTTGGGTCTTGGTGGTGGTTTTCTTTTTGCGCAGGAGGAAGAGTGCTCACACCTTCTAAAGCACCACATCTGGGACCTACCGTGGAAATCTGGCTGTGAGGAGCTGAGAACCTTAGGTAAAGGGAATGACAGTCAGGTGCTTGCGGATGAGAGCAGGATGCCCGGTTACTGAGCTCTAGAGCCTGAGGTTTCCCTTGTCAGAGCAGTTTTTGTGGCTCTCAGGGAGTAAGATGTCATGAGGGCTGGCAACCAGACAGTGGCAGAGGGGCTGGTGAGAAAGGGTCTGATTTGGGGAATATTTTGAGTACTAAGCCCACAGAATGGGGGAGGGGTAGCTTTTGTGTGTATTGTGATCAAAAGAGAGGACTTATGAAGGAGGCCAGGGTATGTTGACTTGAGTGGTGGGTCAGTGATGTGCCCTTTGCTGAGAGAAGGAACATCTGCTTGGGTTAGGAAAGCACAATTGAGTTTGGGATGCAATAAGTTCAAGATGCTTATTATGCATTCAAGTAGAAAGTCAGGGAAGCAATTAGCAATATGAATCTTGTGTGCAGGGAGGTTAGGTTAAATTAGGGTGACATCAGTGTGTAGAAGGTGTTTAGGGCCATGGGAATGGATAAAAGCCACTTTGGTATTGAGCATATAGTACAGACACAATAGAAAGATGGAAAAGCTAATATTTAATAAAAATATAATTTCAATATCAACAAGGCCTGAAAAGTACTATAAACATGTCTCACATAAATGTGTAAGACTTTTAGTGGAAAAAGTAGGGTCAGTACATTGTACAGATTAATGTTTCACTCCATGCATCTCAACAAAAACTGATCTATGAGAATAAATAAAGCAAAACTCCTCTACACAAATGTGACGCATTAATGAAAAAGATGTTAATCTCCTTCTGAACACGCATTTTACATACTACACAGGGTAAAAATGCCATGTAATCTTTGGTATGAGGAGAGGGCTTGTTTCGGAGAATAGGTTAAACTGGAGTATTCAGAATTATTTTACTTTTAAATAAAATTACTGTTCTACTGACATAAGGCCAAGTTTGCACTTGTGAGAACATGTTATATTTGTCTTTCGCCTGTAAACAAAAATTTCAAACAGCTCTAGTGAGATAAACTTAATTATAAGTATATTCAAAGTTGTATATTCATCACCATAAAAAATTTTAGAATACTTTTATTAGCCCAAGAAAAATGTGCTCCTGCTTACTGATCATGCCTAATTTCCCAGTTCTCCAGCCCTGGGCAGCCAGTAATCTACATATTATCTTTGTAGATTTCCCTATTTTGAACAGTTTGTATAAACAAAACCATACAACATATAGTCTTTTCTGACTTGCTTCTTCCACTTCGCTTTCAAATTTTAAAGTTCATTTACATTATAGTTCAGTACTTAATTTCTTTTCACTGCGAAGTAATATTTCATTGTGTAAGCAGAATGCAGATATTTAACATTTTGTAATCTATGAATCAGTTCTAAGCAAAATTATGTAATACATGATTATACATCATACATATTTTACTCTAACTGAAAGTATGTTACTCCACTGAAAAGTTCTTTGTAGACAATTCATATAAAATGCTTACATAAAGAAAACAACTATTTAATACAAATAAAATAAATGCACTTAAATGAAAAAAAAGCATTCAAAAACGAGTTTGTTTTTTAGTGGCTTTTTGAAATACAAATCTGAGCCAAGTATCTTTTTAAATGTAATTGGTGCCTTTAAAAAATTATTTTTGTGGTACCGGGGATTAAGCCCAAGACCTTTGCACTGAACTGTATCCCCAACCCTTAAATTTTCTCTTTTTTAAATTTTCAGACAGAATCTCACTAAGTCCCTAAGTATCCCAGGCTGGCTTTGAACTTGCAGTCCTGCTGCCTCAACCTCCCAGAATGCTGGGATTACATGCATGTGCCACCTTGCCTGGTGCCTTTTCAGAGGAATATCTATCTATAATCTATCTATCTATCTATCTATCTATCATCATCATCATCTATCATCTATCGCTCTGTATTTTCCATGGACTAAAAGGGCACAGGCCCAGGCCAGTGAATGGAAGTTGTTTTTCTATTCTTGTTTTATGTAGAGCTCAAGTGGTGACACCACAGGCAACTTCTCTCACATTTATTGATTGCAGTCAGTTTCACTTCTCCCACACTCGATTTTTTTTGGTAGGTTGACTCCATTCCTCACTTTATTGTTCTTGGTTCCAAAAGTCCATGCTTTTGTTTGCTGTTTGGATTACAACTCTTAGGTATCTGCTCCTTTTAGGTCTAGCACTGTTGCCAGCAGAAGCCTAGCAATCTGCAGCCTCCAAGTCAAGAAGCACAGCAGGAAGGGATATGTTGGTTAGATAGGATTCTCTGTGTGCCAATACACAAAGCCAGCTCTGGCTAATGATGCAAAAGGATGCAAAAGTGTTTGGAGACGATGTGGGAGTATTTAGGAGCACTAAAGGAAGCAATGAAGCACTGTTTCACAAAGGACAAGAAGCCGAGGCAACAGCAGATATCTGGGCACCAGGATCCCAGGGAGAGTCTGTCCAAGGGCTTGCAGCTGGAGTGCACAACCTCCAATCATGTTCAGATTTTGAGTCACCCGCCTGTCCTAGAATATCCAAAGGAGAGTGGAAAAAAATAGAACTAGGAGAATAAGGAAACATTGACTGTATTGTCAGAAGAAGAGAGAAGAGTCATGGGTCAATAAAAAGAACAATTGTGCTTTATAGGAGAGCAGACATCACTCTACTGCACCAGAGATGATCTGAGATAGTGCCTGTGGGCTGGGCCAGATGTTCCTCAAGAGCTACTGTGGGATTTCCTCTAATACAGAAAGACACAGGTAATCCAGGCCCAACATTTTATCCCTGAGAGTCTGATTCAGTGATTTTACCCCAAGAACAAAACTAACCAATGAACAAAACACATGAAACAAGAAAGTAATAGTGCGGGATTGGTTACCTGGAAAATATAAGTGCACGAGATAGTGTGCACAGAATTACTAGGAACATCTTTTTAAAGTTATGCCTTTGGTTTCAGAGTAATCAAGTGATGTAACTTTTTGCCAACCACTAGAGAGGAAAATCAGAAATGTACTACTAATTTGTTTATAAAACTGCCATTTGCACGTGGAGGAAATTTTGGGTTGCTCTTCTTTGTAGCAGGAGGGCCTCCAACCAGCTCATTTAAAAGGGAAAGGGCCAAGACATATTGCTGTTCCATTCTATTGGAAATAAGTTATCTATTAAGAGACCTGTCAAAGTGTAACTGAGACTTTCAGTTAAAAGCAGGGCTGAGGGCTGAGGATTAATCATATACGAGAGAAATTAATTATGTGTAGATTATGTCTCTGGGGAAAGGTAGAGACAGGATATGTGAAGGGGAAAATCCATGGTCTGAGATATAGAGCATCTCTCTGTCTCTTTTAAAATTTTGCCTGTAGCAAACTGATTAGCCAACCTACAGGGGAGGCAGTGTTCGTTATTTAAGGGTTTCTTGAAAGTGCTGTGATTGCTGATGATGCACAATGCACAAGGGCTACTCTCCTTCCACGGGTACATCCACCCCCACCTTTGCTGCACCAACTCTGCATCCTTCTCTCATCAGGTCTCAAGCTCTATCCCTAGGCTTGACTTTGCAGGTGACACTAGGATGAAGGCTCCATGTGACCATCAACAGCAGGGGGGCTGTCTCTCTGCTTTCAGATCTCAGGTCCTCATTGATCTCCCTTTCTAGAAAGAAAGGTTTGTAGACTCGAAAAGACTCAACTGAGGTCAGAGCTATTACCATTTCCTAACATCTGCCTAGAACTGGAGTGGAAGCTGAGGCTTGCAATTGCTTAAACAAAACAAAACAACAAAAATCCCCTCACACAGTAAGCTTATGAATAAAGCTACAGAAGGAGGCTTAAGAGACTTGCCCTTTTCACTATTAAGTATGGTTTTAGTTGATAGTTTTTCATAGATGCTCTTTTTCTTTTTATCAAATTCAGGATATTCCCTTATTTTCCTCATATGCTAACAGTGTTTTTATTTTTTAATTTTTTAAATGAATGTGTTACAATTGTCAGACCCATTTTTCTAGGTCGAATGAGACAGTATGGGTTCCTTTGGCTACTATTTTGTTGAGGCTTTGTGTTTGTGTTGGTTACTTTTCTCTCGTTGCTGAGACAAATACCTGGTGCCCAAAATTAAGGAGGGAAGAGTTTATTTATCTCACAGTTTGTGGAAGGTTCAGTTCATAATCAGCTGGCTCCAAGGCAGGGTGGCACATGGCAGAGGGCAGCATTTCAGGGCAGAGGAAAACAGCAAAAGCAGCAAGAGCAAAAAGGGTGGAGTGGGAAGAACAATCCCCTTTCTCTCCCTTGTATTGTATGCAGGCTGCCCGAGCCAGGGTGGGTGTAGCACTCAAACCCATAACTCCAGCACTGGACCATGAATCAGTCAAAAACTCTAGACGCCCACCCCATGACTGCATGAGGCTTTGGGGGGACACCCAGACACAAACCATAGCAATGTTCATGCAAGGTATCATCTGTAAGTTTCTTCTCTTATAATGCTTTTGTTGGTTTTTAGTGTCAGTGTTATGTTGGCATCATAAAATTAACAGGGAAGGGTATCTTTTGTCTCTGTTTTCTAGAAGAGTTTAGGTAGGGGTGTTACTATTTTGACTTTAAATGTTTGATAGAATTCTCTATGGCAGTGGTCCAGATTGAATTTTTCTTGGTTGGAAGATTTTTAATTAAAATTAAATTTTTTTATGTTAAAGAGAATGAAAAACAATATAAACAATACAGAATTTCAAAACAAGGTGATAGGAAATTAACAACGGTTATTATATTGGATATTGTTAAAAATTGATACAGGGCTACAAATATTTTTAAAATTTTTTGTGTTAATAGGTTGCATTTTTCAAGGAATTTGTCTATATCATCTAAGTTGTTCAATTTATTGAGATAACGTTTTTCATAATATTTTCTTTTTAATGTGCCCATAAATATATAGTGACATTTTCATTTTCATTCCTGAGATTTGCTGTTGTGTTCTATTCTTTTTTAAAATTTTTAAAGAGATTATTATGAAGCTGGGGATATAGCTCAGTGGAATAGCACCTGCCTGACAAGTGCAAGATCCTGAGGTCCATTCCTGGTATCAAAAAAATAAAAGATTATTAGTTTTTCTAAGGTACCATCTTTGTTTTTATTGAATATCCTAGTTTGTTTTCTACTTCATTCATTTCTACTTTTCCTTCTTTTTTATTTATTTTCTCAGATGTATTTTGAGTTTAATTTTTCCTTAGCAATTTAAAATGGACTTAGTTCATTTAAAGATTTTCTTTTTCTAATATGAATATTTCAAGTTATAAATTTCCTTTTAAGTACATTAGCTCCATGCCATGAATTCTGGTTTGTTGTGTTTTTGTTATCATCTTGTTTAAAACCTTTTCTAATTTCCATTGTGATTCCTTTCTTTTTGACCCACAAGATGCCATTTCATATTGCTTTTTTCATCCTGAGGAAATTCCCTTCAGGTGTCTCTGCGTGACATGTTTCTGTTTATGAGAAGTGATCTTGATTTCGTTTATCTGGGAATTTCACTTCCATTTTGGAAGAATATTTTTGCTGGGTACTGAATTCTAGATTGACAATTTTAAAAGCATGTTTGGGGTTTTTGTCACTCACTTTCATTATGTCTGCTAAGAAGTTGCTTATCATTTCTACTAGGTAGATGGGGACTGCCCCATGAAAGAACACAGTACCAGCCTGAATCTGGGGTTCTGAGACTTCCAGAATGGCTTTCAGAGGAAGGTCTAACTCAGGTTTATTGAGTGGTCTTTTTATCGGTAGGCTGATTCCTGGAAGAGTGTATCCTCCCTTTCTCCTCTTGCTCTTTGCTTCCTGCCTGCCTGGGTTGAACAACTTTCCTCTGCCGTGCCATTCTGACATACTTTTTCTGCCTTGGAGCCAGAAGACCGTAAACTGAATCCCCTGAAACCATAAAGCCAAATAAATCTCTCCTCTTTTAAGTTATGGTGTCAAATATATTGTGCCAGCAATGGCAAAGTGACTCATACAATAGGCTTAATACTGATCTGGTCTTCTAGTAATAGAAAAAACTCCAACAAAGCAAAGTACTCTCCCATCCTTTGCTTGGCCAGAGTTGGGATGTGTGTATATTATTTTTTAACATCTTGTCTCCTTTTTACCACATACTAACAAAATATTTCAGAAGGCAGCATTATGTTGGCAGAATACTGTCTCTACTTAGATGCACAGGGCTAGTCATCTTCTAATATCTCAATCATCCCAGGCAAGGCTCAACTCCAAATTGTTTTTATTTAATATATAAGACCAATGTTATTGACACCTCCTTGGCAGGAACATTTTGCCATCAGGCTTTGTTTAGTGAATAATTTCTGCATTCTAGCCTTAGCTGAGCTTTTCTAGCTGTACTATTTACTATTTATACATAACTTGTCTCTCTGTGATGACTCTTCACATTTATCCTGTCTGTGGAAATTTTTTGAAAGATGATGGCAGACTACCACATTAGGTAATATCCCCACATCTCTCAAGGCAGCCTGCCATGATAAACTTCTTAAGATAACATCCAGAAGAGAGAAAAAGATGAAAAATTTCAACATGGGAAAGTGAGACAAATGACCTTTTTCAACCCTCAGAAAAGAATCTCAACTAAATACAGTCAATCAAGTTGAGTAGAGGAAAACAGTCAGTGTCCTCCTTATGCTTTGCTTTGTGCAAGATTAGCCTCATGTTCCTGCAAGAGGAAGAGGGAGACCTGCCCCCCGACTACTTTCTGCTCTTACATTTGTATCATCAGAAAATTGGACAGCTCTATCTTGTTTTCCTTTAATGCAATGTTGTGTGACCACTATGAAAACAGAGAATAGGAAGAAATTACTCTTTGTCCACTGTAACCTCATTACTCAGCTAATGGAAAAAGTACTCCGGGGCCAGGAAATGGCTGCTAGGTAAATGGTGCTGCCGTCATTAAGGTAGCACACATAGGAAAGAAGAGCAGATTTATATGAAAGATGATTTCGGTTTCGTACCTGCTGAGTTTGGGGCTCCTATTATGATAATTGTTAAGATTAGAGGCATTTTATGTTTTGAAAATTTTATTTATATTTTTATACTTGAGGTATTTAAAAAAAAATCATTAAGACCTTTCAAGTAGATTTGGGTAATAACTGGTAAGCACTTGGCTATTCGAGTGGAGTTTATCAATTGATACAGATTTGGAAAACATACAGTAGATAAGGCTGTAGATATAGAAGAGAAAAGGTCCTGAATAAATCCCCAGTGAAGACCAACAATTTCAGTCTAGGCAAAGCAAAGGAGCAAACACAGTTAAGGAGGCGTAGAAGAACGACAAAGAATTCAAAACAAGAAAGAGCAACGTGCCAGAGAGGAAACTGTTCCACAAAAGAAGAAATAATTCAGAGTCAAATGCTTCAGAGTAAATGATTAAGGGAGAAAGAAGTCTCAGCAGGATTTTAAAAGAAACTAAGTTTATTGGTACTATATATAAATTCATTACGGCAAATTTGTACCTGTACATGATACATTTTAGTGCCTCTTTATACCCCATTCCCCTCTCCATTCCTCAACCCCTTTTCCCCTCTTTATTTACAAAATTTTGCTTCCATTTTATCATTTTTTTCATTTTCTTCTCTTAGGGGTATTGAATAAGTACTAAGATTTTGCCCATTTACATTGATCTTACTACAGTTAGAGTTACTCCTTAAGAAACATCTTTCCAGAGTTCTCCTCTTGATTTTCATTTCTCTTAAAGACTCAGACATAAAGATGAGTCCTATTTCATTTCACAATGGATTAAACAGGTTATCTCCATTTTAGTTGTCTTTCTTTTTTTTACCAGACTTTCCACTCAAGGTAAGAGAAACAAAACATTTGGCACTAGGATCTGATAACAACATTGGGCTTCGTTTATAATCATTAAGATTTTCAAACAGATGCTATTTCTCAGGATACGTCCTTCTCCAAAAGAGGCAATCAATAGGTCTTTGCCAATGTCCAGCAGAGACAAAGTACCGACAGAGGAAATTAAAATCCTGAAGGAGGAAATCATTGTTAGCTCTACTATGATAGTGCTTTTTTTCTGACAAGAGGTAGGCCAGAATTTAATTACACTGGTGATGATCTTGACTTGATAAGTGTAATGGCTGGTAGGTCATAGATGGCTAGAAATCAATACTTCTTTTCAGTGAGTACTAATATGTTTGCTTTGTGATATTTTATCTCAGCACAAGATTCAACATATAAAACTTCCTACCCATCTTTGAAGAGAGAACTCAGAAATGCAACATGTTAACAACAGACCCGTGCTTAGGTCTTTCCTGGTAGATCATTTTAGAAATTTTTATGAATCTCTCTGATTTAATCACTACAAATTGTGTACATGTATTGAAATGTCACACTGTACCCCATAAATATACATTTATTATGTGTCAATAAAAATACATATTGGGAAAAAAGGAAGAAATCTCTATGTACCAAGAAACACTCCAGGTGCCGCAGCTCCAGTTACCAGAGACAAGGTCTCTGTCTGGAATTACCTTGGTTTCTTACTGTTGCTTCTGCTTGTCAACATCCCAGCTTACATATTGCTAAATGGGCCAAGCTGTGGCTGTCAAGGGCTTTCTATTGACAGTGCTAACTTAAATTGAAATGTTTTCTTTCTGGAGGTATACAATGGTCAAGAGAAGAGGGTTTTAAGACAGCTGTTTCAGAAGTGAGAAGAGCAAAGAGATTATTCTAGGAGACAAATGGGAGGAGAAGGGAACTGTCAGTGTGTGGAGAAAGAAGCCTCAAGATGACCCTGGATCTGGTTCTTCAACGAGTCAGATGACCTTATTTGCCTCTGCACCACAGATATTGACCTTATCCTACATCAGGAATAGTAATATTACTCTTTTAGATTCACACAAGAGTAGAGGTTATTTTCAATTCCTCTGTGCTAATGCTGCTCTATATTTCATTGATATTTATTCTGGGAATTAGCTAGTTTTCCTCAATGACTCACATTTGCTTTATGCGACACCAAGATTCCCAGGTGCTTCTACCTACACCTGGGTCTGCCCAGTCAATTTCCTCTTACTAGGAGTATACAGTTTGTTTTTGATTTACATGATGCAGTTTAGGTTCAACTTCAGTCTCCAGTACTGAAATCCAGGCATACATACCGAGGCCCAGACTCAGGTGGGCCCATTTTCTCTCCTGGGTAGTCAGGACAGCTAGCCACAGTGGTGCATAGACACACAGGGTCACACCTGCTCCCAATATGTGCTGTTCTGCAGCAGGTGAGTGGGAGCTAAGCATATGGCTCAGTGGTGGAGCACTTGCCTAGCATGCTCTAGGCCTGGGTTTGATCTTTAGCACTGCAAAAACCAAAGGCAAACAAACACTACCACAGCAGGGGAATGATCCCTGTGTGGTTCAGTTCCAAAACTCAACCATGTCTTTGAACATTGCCTCAGAGAAAGATCCCAACTGTATGCTAAGAATAACTACCAGAGTATAGAACAAGAGTGAAACATTTTATGGCACAGATCTCTTTTGTACTTTGTTGAAGCCTGTGAACTTCTCAAAGATTCTATAAAATGCATAGGATTATAAAATTTTTAAAATTATGTTAAAATATAATAATTAAAATATTCTGTAAAACAAATTTGTGACATTTGTAAGTCGTATGCTTTTTATTCATGCACAAACTACAAAGCCTAACAGTGGATCAAATAACTAATTTCAAAGCTGTGATGTACATAAATCATTTCAACATACCTGCGGCAAGTGGAATAGAATGTGAAAGTACCTGTGACTTCTATTAGTGACAAAGTCACAGGTACTGCTAATCCTATTGTCATTTGTTATCTACATTTACAATAGAAGGCAATGCTAAATTTCAGTTAGAGATTTGAGAAAGTAGGTATGTAGGTTTTTTTCCTATCCAAGTTCATGAATCCCCAGGATTCTATCTGAGGTGAAGAGTTCTAGATTTACTTCCCATTTCCTAATATCTATTATACATTTTGGTCCTTATTTACACTTTTGGCTTCTCACGTCAGAGAAACAGTGCGATATTCAAACATGTGTGTCAGATGGGAAGGGGAACAAGGGAGTGGGAGAGGCAGAAAAGAAGGAAGGAAAAAAACAAAAGGTAATAAAAGGAAAAAATGGAAACAAAGCTTTTGTATACAAGCAGCGGAAGAGGGGTTGAAGGGAGGGAATTGGGAAAAAAAGAAGAATCAAGATATATTATGCACAGTTACAAATTCCCTTTCATGAACGTGATCAGTGTGTTTATCTTCAATGTACCAATAAGATTAACCAAACAAATGGGCCTAGATTTAGACAATAATTAAAAAGGAAGAAAAAATAGGAAAAACAGAAAGCCTTACGTTTTAGTGCACCATTGTCAGAAATATTAATTATATTTCAAAGCAAAAGCAATGTGTCCCCTCTTAGTCCTGAGCACAACTTTTTGCACTGTCATTTTCCAATGTTTGTTGATGGAATTAACAATAATATTGCTCTTCACTGAAATTCACCTATCAGCTTGCCTGTTTTGCTTTGTACTATGAACTCTTTGAAATGTAGTAACAGTGCCGTAACAGGAGCTCAGGAAATGTTTGTCAAATGAAAAATTTATGTTAATTCATGGCCAGGTGTTACATTGCAATTGGATTAACATCTTTAAACTGTCATCTGTGTATTTTCATAATATCAGTAAAGAGTGAACTCTTACTAATTTCTGGCAGAATTCTGTTTAATAGAATTCTATCTATGTATTGAGTATTTATTGTGTATCAGAGATGTAATGTCATGTAATACTCGCAGACAAATATTATCCACCACTGAACAATGCAGTCCAGATGTTGGTGAGGGCACATGAAGTAAGCCATGGCAGGCATTACACTGAGCACCATGGCATGGTGGGGGAAGACAGAGTTCCGGCCTGTAGATGACATATGTTCTACCAGGATGAAGACACATGTAAGCCTAATGAGACAAGATAACCAATGGCAGGCTAAGGGAACCTCATGACAAAAGACACTGGGATTGGATGGAATACTTTCTACAAGAATGGTAAATTTTTTTTCACAGAGAACTGAAGCAAGATAGGTTGACATTTCACTTGTGGAGTTAAGTGTGTAGGCGTTCTATAGAGAGTTCAAAAATACCATTGGCATTTTCAAACAGTATCCCAATTCTATGTCTATCCCAAATCACTGTATATCAGATGATAATGATTTTTTAGGAATATCTCGGAAGACCATAATAAATCTTGGTGTTTTCCCATTTCCAGTGGAAGGATTGTGGAAAGAAATCAGGTGACTGGATTTGGAGAGGGAAAAGAAGCATGTAAGTGCCATGCTACCAACCCAGAACTGCTAATCTGAAAACTCTGGTTGGCCATGGAAGTCCATAGTGAAGCATCATTAGTAGTGGCTCATGGAGATTTTCCTAAATCAAATATTTAAGATGATTAGTAGCATAGAGTTATTTCATGCAGCTTTGTTCTCATGGACCAGTCAAGGCAATTAAAGAGCTGTTATGTCTGCCATGTTTCCTAGCTGAGAGGACCTTGGAAAGGGTCCTGATATATACTGAAGGGTGACAACTTAATGTAGCTCAGAATATAATTTATTAACACTAACGGCCAGACCGTTTGCCATGAGAATGGTATAGATGGAACCATTTCTGAGAACATTTGCTGTGTGGCTGTTTCTGGATCATTCTGTTTTGCTCACTCTTGGAAAAATATTGCCCTGTATACAAATCACTTAAATAATCAAACAGTTGCATCTTCTACAAATGTTTTTCACAGACTCATCTGTCCATGTACATCTTTGGCCTTTAAGTATAAGGATGCAGGTCTCAGCTCGGTCACACACTGGTCATATGGTTTTGATGTGCCAATGCCCCGACTCCATCTAGTCTCCCTGAATTATCTATCTATCTATCTATCTATCTATCTATCTATCTATCTTAAAGGGGGTTAATGGCAAGGTGACCTATACATTTAAAAAAATTTTAGACATTCACCATATATTATGAGATGAAAAAAGATCTTAGATTTATACGTTGTATGTCCTGTAACAGCAATTCTCCTTGTGCTGATATTTCTTTGACTTCAGCATGAAGAACGATTGTGTCTGTTTCAGAACAAAGGCTATAAAAACGGCTTTTAAGTGCCTTTAGGACAGGCCTGGAAAATCCTGAAAGCAGCAGAAGGGAGTTGAAAAGGCAGTGGAAGAATTTGAATGTGGCATAAAGACAGAAGAGGTTAAGACATAACCACAATGTACAATAAACAAATGTTCTCCAGAGCACTTCGATCTCTGAGATGTACACTCACATACATATGCATACTTTGAATTTTACACACACACAAGCACACATACATGCAGTGCTTCATATGTTCTGCAGCTGGCTATAATCAGTCTGCACAGGAGCAGATAGAGAGTGAGGATGAGACTGGATTAGCGTCTGATTGAATAGCAAAGTAGATCAGTTCCTCCCCACTTTCTTCTGATTTTCTTTCTACTGGGAATATTTTAACTATATCTATTAATAACATTGCCGTGAGGATACTGGGAGATGAAATTTACTTAGAAATGACCCAGTGTTATTTCCCACAAAATTCAAGGAATTTTTTTCCCTAGAATTCAGAATTCTGGCCTTATCTCTACTTGAACAGATCCAGGAAAGAGGACCTCCCAAGTCTCCGCACTGGGCACCAGACAACTCGTGTTGTCTATAAACGTTCTGACTATGCAAAACTGCCTCTTCGCATAATTTGCATCCTTTGGACTTCATTCAGTTTTCCTTCTTTAAATGAACTCAGAGGAATGAGTTTCATCTTACCCCTTTTCTTGAAACACTCTTTCAGATATTGGCAGAAACTCTTCTATTGCTATGCTCCCCCCACATTATATGCAGGGCTTGCCCATGACAAAAAATGGCATTTCCAAGGAAGTATTAAATCTTAATAATATCAAATCTTCCAATCCCTGAAGAGGACATATATCATCTTTACCTGAGTATTATTTAGTTTTCCTCAACAATGGATTCTAATTTTTTCAGTGTGCGGGGTTTGCATAATTTGGTTAAATTTATCTCTAAGTATTTCATAGGTTTTAGAAATTAAGATATAACTCATGTATTATAATGTGTACTCCATTAAAGTGTATGACTTGTCAGTAATTTTGAGTATATTCACAAAGATTGTTAAAAACTACCATTTCATGTTTTAGAGTAGCATTTTAAGTTTCAATTTCCAATTATATATAGTTGACACTTCAGAGGCATTGAATTGAGTTTTACATTTCAACTTTGTATTTTGAGATCTTACTGCACTCATTGATCAGCTCTAATAAGGATGTTAAATACTCCATAGGATTTTCAACATAAACAATCACATCATCTTTGAAAATGACAGTTTTAATTCTTCTTTCTTATCTCTATTTTTTTTTTACTTCTTTATTTTCTATTACTGTGAAGCCTCCACTGAACTCATGAATAGCAGTGGTGAGCAGACATCCTTGCCTTGCTCCTGATATTAGCAGAATCGATTCTTTTCTTTTTAACCACTAAGTACAATGTATGACCAGTTTTCCAAAACATCATTTTTGTTTGTTGATTTTACCTCACTGAATTCTTATCTCACTTTCATTATTCCTTTCTTCTGCTTATTTTAGTTTTAATTTGATTTTTTTCTCTTCCCATAAGGTAGACACTTAGAGCATAGATTTTAAACTTATCTCCTCTAATGTTAATAGTTTGCACTATGAATTCCCTCTCATCACTGCTTAGTTCCCTCAGAAATTTTGAATTTCTGTGCTTTTATTTTAATTCAATTTAAAATATTTTCTAATTTACTTTGTGATTACTTTTTTGACTTACACATTATTTAGGAGTGTCTTATCTAATTTCCAGATATTTGGGGACATTTTCAGATATTCTAACATTGATTTATAGTTTAATTCTCTTTTGGTCAAATTTTGGCCCACATATTTGAGACATGTCTTATGAACTAGAATGTAGTATCCTGGCAAATGCTTTATGTACACTTGTGAAAAACATGCATTCTGCTGGTGTCAAGCAGTTTATCTGTAAAAGTTTTTAGGTCAAGGTGGATGATAGTATTATTCAGGTAATTTATGTCCTTACTGATTGTTTATCAGTTATTGAAAGGGAAGCATTGAAAGCAACATTTACAACTGTGGATTTTTCTTTTTTTTTCTTTCATTTCAATAAGTTTTAGGTTCATACATTTTTGGAGCTATGTTATTTGGTCTGTGCACTTTTAGTATTGTTATGTTCTTTTGTTGAATTAGGTCCTTTATTCTTATGAAATGTTTCCCTTTATTTCCTGTTAATATTTCCTGTTTTAAAGTCTCCTTTATCTGATATTAATATAGTCATTTCAGCTTTCTTTAGATTACTGTTTTCAGGCTACATCTTATTCATCATTTTATAATGGATCTGTGTCTTTATATTTAAAGTAGTGTGATTTTTGGTTAAAGCACAAACCTGGGTCTTGCCTTTTTTAATCCAGTAGAACAACTGCTGCTTTGTAATTGGATATTTAGATTGCTAATGTTTGGTTTGGTTTGGCTCAAGATCTACAATCTTGATTTTGGCTTTCTATTTAAACCATAGCCTTCCCCGACTTTCTTTTTTGTGAACTGATATATTTATTAGTCTATTTTGTCTTATGCTTTGGTTTGTTAGCTATACATTTTGCTTTTTACTGTTTGTTCTTGAGTTTGCAACATAAATTTTAAGCTATTACATTCTACCTTCAGATGATATGACTATTTTAGAAATAATACAAAACCTTAGAAAATTATACTATCATTTCCTCCACCTTTGAGCTATTGTCACTCACCTTATTTCTATACATGATAGAAAAATCCCATAACATGTTGTTGTTTTTCTCTAAGTAGTCAATTACTTTTAAGGAGATCATTAAAATGAGAAAATAATATTTTGCATTTTACATGTTTGCCATTTCTGTCATTTTACATTCTACCATGTAGCTCCAAATTTCCTTCTACTGTCTTATTTCTACCCAAAGAATCTCGCTTAGCATTTATTGTAGTGCAGATCTGTGGACAATGAATTTTTTTAGCTTTTGTTTGTCTGAAAAGTATTTATTTCACCTTCATTTTTGAAAGATAATTTCAAAATAAAAGAATTATGAAGCAACTCTTTCTTTCAGTGCTTAAAAGATTGAATTTCACTGTCATCTTTTTTTTAACAGTTTCTGATGAAATACTGCACATATCTGTGATCCTTTGTATATAGTATGTCTTTTATGGTTGCTTTTATGATTTTCTCTTTATTACTGGTTTTTAGTAGATTGATTATGGTGCACCTTGGTCTAGTTTTCTTTATGTTTATTCTGCTTGGGGTCCACAAATGCATTCACACAACCATGCTTAAAACATCAAGGCAATTCATGTGTTAGAAGTTATGTGTGGGATAGACCATAGAACTCAAGGGGCTATTTAAAAGTTTTCCTTCTTCGTTAGAATTAAACAAATGTGAAAACTTCTGCCATGTACATATTTAGCTAAAAATGAGCATCCAAGAAAACAAAATTTTTATATAGTGTATACAATTTCTTCCTAAACTACTTGCAAATAATGTTTGTATGTCTTACACAATTACTTTGAATTCAGGAAAATATCACTCTACTTTATTTATAGAAATTTATTCATGGACTTAGAAGGAGAAACATAGACAAATCCTAGGAATAAAATACAATGAGAAGTCACTTTAACATAACAACAACATAAAAAATAATAAATTTAACAGAGGTGTTTAAGATATTTAAGAAATCTTCGAAATACTATTAAAAGATGCAAAAGGTGAATTGAATAAATGCCTGTCTTTGGAAAGGAGACTTAATATCAGCATATATTCACTCACCTTAAACTAATAAATAAATTTAAAGGAATGCCAAAAGGAATACTATAACTTTGTTAAGTGGATAAAGAAAAAATATAGCTGCCAGAGAAGGTAGGAAAATTCTGAAAAAGAAGACCAATAATGACTAGCTCTTTACATATTAAAACTGATAATACTACAATTGAAATGTACAGTGTCCTGGGTCAAACTTATGCAATGAAGAGATAGGTGAAAAAAGAGGAATCTAGAACAATTCCCAAATTATTCTGTCATAAAGGCTTCATTACATTTTAGTGAATGATGAATTAATTAATGCACAGTCTTAAAGCAAATCTGGAGAAGTAGTTTTAGAAGTGGGAGACTACTTTACTCCATATGCCACGATAAATTCCAGCTAGATGAAAGATTTAAATAGAACACTAAATATTAAAGACTTAAAAAAATAGAATCCTAAACATCAAGAAACAAGTCACTGAAGAATTTTTTATAGTCCTGGAGACCTGGGCAATGGACATGACATTGAAACACCATTAAAAAGAAGAATACACTTGATTATTAAAATGTTTTAAAATTTTCATAAATTCCCATAAGTAAAATTAAAAAAATCTTTGTATAAATATTTTTAGAAGGACTAGTGTTGATGATATAAAGAGTACTTATGCATCAAGACAGAAAAAATTAAGAGCCAAATATTAAAATGGTCAAAAGACATAGATGGGCCGTTCATCCAAAAGGAAATAAAAACTACTTCAAAACATACGAAAAGTTTTTTTAAGACTCAGTAAGAAAAGGTGAATTAAAGTGGCAACAAGGTGCCATTTTCTATTCGAGTGACAATGATTAGAAGTTTAGTGAATTTTATTTTCAGCGAGGGTGGGAGAAGACTGACACTCTCATATGCTTTGGGTAGCAGTGTAAATTGGAGAACAGTTTGGTAATATCTATCAGAATTTTAAAGGTTTCTATCTTTTGAATCTGTCATTCCACTCCAGGCATTGATGCCTTCAGTGGTTCTGGAACATGTGCAAAGGACGTATCCACAAGGACAGCAGCATTGTTTGTGCTCACACAACTGGGAAAAGCCTAATATCTGGTGTAGAGTTCTCTACCTCCATCCCCTCTCCTGATCCAGCGCATCCATCTCCAGCTACTATGGCTGTTAGCTGCTAATAGCTTATAGCTCATGCTTCTCAAGAGCCTTGTCCTCAAATGACTAGGGCAACCCTTACCTGGAAACAGCTGGGAGCTACCCACAGGTTGCCCAAAATCAGTGTTTGAACTATTTGTGATACAAAAGCTCATTACCTTTTCCTGGTGCCATGCCTTCTCCAGAGCTCCTGGGTCCAAGGTTAGACTTGACTGGAGCCACACCTTTGCTTGGCTGTTTTTCCAGCTTCTTCTTTCTGGCCTCTGTCGAGGCTTCTGTTGAAAGTACTTCTTAATAAATCACTTGCATAATTGTCTCTCTCTCTCTCAGGCTCCACTTCTAGAGGATCCAGCCGGAGACATCTATTAACAGGGATTAGTTGAGTAAATTATAGTATTGCATGAAGTGGGGTGATACTCAGAGATTGAGAGAGGCAACGGTTGTCTCCATCCTGGTATGGACTAATCTCCGAAACACAGTAGAAAAAGCAAGTTGCAGTTTAATATGTGAAAATACAAGGCAATTTACAAGTATAGTTGACTATGCATGAAATATCTCTGTAAGTATAGCCAAGAAGTGAATGTTTGCTTGATCACAGGAGAGAACAATTTGGGTCTTTAAGATGAAAAGACAGAGCAAACTTTCCACTATATTGTATTCTTTTTCCCATTTTTATAATATTCCATCTCAAGTGGATAAATAAATAATATTATTTCAACAGCATTAAAGCAAAACTCATTAGTACTATCAAATAATTTAGGATTTGGAGAATGTTATTTATCAGAAATTATTGCTCCTAAGCTCAAGAATAGGTCACAATTTTGTAAATTGGCAGGTTAGCACTCTAAATGGAAACATATGGATTTGAAGTCCTTGGAGAGTGCCAAAAATTATCTAATTATCGGTAGCTTAACAATTTAGTTTGGAATTTTGTTAATTTACTAAGTAAATACTTGTCTTGTGGTTAATACCTAGCTACTTCCACCTGACCTTTCCAAACTATCACAAATTGCGATATATCTTCCTCAAATTAACATGTTTTTTTCTGAGCCTGAGTTTAATTACCTTTCATTTCATTGTATTAATTATGATAGATTCTGTATCTCCTTCATACCTGTGCCCAAGTAGCCACCTTTATTAGTTACACCTTTATTAGTTACTGTTAGCCCTTGGTTACAAATTTTACACACATATCTGCTGTGAAGTACATTATATTGAAGACCAAACACCTGGACTGAGGGCTTATACACAGAAGTGATGTCAAAATACCGTTCTGAAAAGTGACAACACATTATCTCTGCTTCATAAAACAGAGGTCATGACTATATAAAAACACTTGTTTGTAGCTGAAACATGATCAAAGATATTTCAGACCTTTCTCACTGTTTATCCCTAGACCAGGGTGTCTACCACTCCGGAATTCCTTATCCTTTACTACTTCCTGAGGGCTATGCATTCCTCCTTCAAAATGCTTCTCCTTGCCGTCTTCCCTCCTCCTATCTTCCCCTGTCACATTTGTGTATTCATTTAGAGAGGGCATGGGAAATGCAGGTCGGGAATGCTGGTGCGGATGCGTCACATGGGAGTGGTTGTTGGTTCACTCAGCTTTTCATTCTGTAACACTGAGTGGACCCTTATGTTGCATTTCACTCAGTGCAGCAGGTCTGGGTAAATAGTGGTGAATGTGATAAGGACCCTTGAGGGGTTGAGAATTACTTTAGAGAGTCAGACAGTAAGCAACTGTCTCAAAAAGGAGAGAGGGAAACTGTGAAATTTGATGCTATGTGCATGTACATAATTTGGCTTCATATTCCATACCAGAAATAGCCTTGCAAACAAAATTGAAAGGCTGAGGAAAACACCTTGATGTTTAACACATAGGACATAAAAGGGTGGGTTGTTTTTAAAAGTCAATAATGAAAAGACAAGCGGCCAAAAAGAAAAATGGGCAGACATGAACTGACAATCCAAAAGTGTGATCCCGCTAAATCAGCAGGATACTATTTTCACCCATTAAGCTGGCAAAATATTGTAATTGTAATTGTAGGACTTCATAAGGCAAGAATGTGTTTAGTAATACTGCTTAGCTGTTAGTATAAATTGTACCTCCTTTCTGGTACCTGTCTGGTGGCCATTTAGAGTAAATAAAAAACCTGAAATCAGTTCTTGCTATTTGACTTGACTTGGCACTTGATTGTATAATTCCCTTTTTCAGAATTTTGTCTTGCAGGAATAATGACAGGTATAAACACTTTTGTAGAAGGATATTTACTATAACAGTATGTATAATCACAAAAAATTGTCACCAATCTATTTCAAAATTAAACGGTCAAATTTATGGACATAATTATGGGACGGAAACCATATTTCCCCATTAAAATTCAGACCGTCAAAGAATAAAAACACAGGAACACACTTCAGGCATGTTATTAAGTGATAACGTGGAAGCACAGTAAGAACTCAAATGGTTAATGTCAGGCACGTGTACAGCAATGAGGAAATGAAAGATGAAGAACACTTGTTTATATGTGATGGAAGCAAGAGTGATACTAATTTTTCTTTTTCCCCTGTATTTCCTAATCTTAACTCTCAACAGATATTACTTTGAGACTATATTGAGATCATATCAAATATTAAGAAAGAGCTATAGAAACCAGCTATTTACACAGAAGTGTTTTAGATGATTTGTTTTGCTCAGACTTTAAATATCCCTACTGTCCTTCAGAATACAGCTGCCCCACAGATGCTCAAAATTAATCTGGGCTATAGCTTCTCCTTCAGAATAAAACCTCCAGTGCCACTTGGAAATCTTGGGCTTTTTCTAAAACATACTGCCTGGTTTCTCTTTGGTGTCATCGGCGGTTCTTTGAGGTACGGGGTCCTCTAATGGAGGGAAGCAGATGTGTTATTTATTTCCTGTTTTCCTAGTCCTCCATCTTATCCTTTCAAACTTTACGTTTTAATACCAAGTAAAATGATCTTTTCACTGGAAACATCAAAATATGAGTATAGCTGGCAAAAATGCAATACATCAGTAACATGGCTGGGATCATAGAGATTATAGAGAGAATAATGTATGGGATATTACAGATGCTAGACATGGAAATTGAAGCTGAAGCGCAACTTTGTACAGCTGAGAAAGAGTGAATGTTTAAAACAAGATTTTGCCGTAAGTATTAAATTTTATGAAACAATGTAAGGCTGACATGTAAAAGTGCTGGTTGGAGACAAAACAATTGACAACATTTTATGGTTATAAAATAAAGCCTTAAGCATGATAATGGAATTTTTTAGTGTTTAGCCAAAACATCTCTCATTTGGTTGACTTTTTATAAACAAATGTAGGCATATAAACCTTTTGGTGTTCCTTTGTAGTGTTGTAGGTATTTAGCTCAATAGTCCCAGTAGGATGTATCCAGCATAATATAATTTAACATAAAAGTATTTTTACAGGGTTTATGTGGCAGGAAGTTATAGTTTGCAACGTGTTTTTTTGTGAATGATTTTTCTTATCTAAGTCTTCAATACATAAGATTGTTCTCATGCACTAGAAAAATGTCTGTTGCACCAATTTATTTGACTGTATAAACCCTTTCCTAGAAAACCTTGAGCAAGATATTGCCTATAAAAATTGGAAAAATATTTTGTTGATATTTAATATTTTGCATCTACATTTAGGTTAATATCAATCAATAAAAATATTTTGTCTGTGTTAAAAATGTTTGTTGCATACCCAGCATATTTCAGGCAATATATTTTATGGTAGCTGCCTTGGAAATGTCTTAAAAAGATATCAAATAATGGCAACAGTATGGGCAAAGTTCACATGTATGAACTTTTTTAAAAGCAGCATCTTTGTTTTCTGCCAAAAAGTAAGAATTGGGCAGTTTGTATTAACTTTAGTGACTAAGAATCACTGAGAATAATTGCACTTATTTATTCAAATAAAAATTTAATTATCTTAATAAAAACAATGGTGTTCCTGTGAAAATATCTGCAGCGGTGTTTTGTGGAACAGAGATAAATTTCATATGTATAAATTCAATATTCATAAATGATTAGGGTGATGGGCTGCAAATATCTTTCACAGCAATTAAAGGAACAAAAACCTTCTCTACAGGGTTGATAGGTTAAAATGCTTTAATTAACTACAGAAGACTCTAGTTTAATTGCATCTCTTTGGATATAAGTAAAACTATATTCTGTTATTCCCTTAAATTATATTAATCTCCTCTGGATCTTTACACCTGTCTGGGGAAAATTTGATCTCAGATTGCTTTGTGGAAAGTCTGTACTCTCCTTGGCTGAATGTCATGTAAAATTTCAGGGGCTGTTTGTAGCGCAGACCGCAGGGGAAGGGCATATGTGTCTTCAGTTCCCATTGGTTGTTACTGAAAAGCTCCTTGGCCAGGCCGGCATGCCTTGGACTACATTCTGGCACCTTCCCGTTTTGGGACAGTGGTGAGGGTACATCTAGAGTACTGTCTTCCTGGCTTGAGATGGAGCTTAGTGTAGAAGATGCAGGTGCCCAGGTTTAGTCCTTAAAGTCACAGCTAACTCAAGCCCTACCTCTGAATTACCTCCCTCGGTGTAGTGTGTAAATGCCTGAAATCAGATGAGCCAGAATGAATTCACTCACATGAGTGTGAAAATGATTGATGTGGATCTCATTAAATATGAAAAAGTAGCAAAAGTTAGTCTTAATTCATACTTGTGATAACCTCCAAATCCAGCTTGATCACCATCCACATTCCCTATTTCACTTCCCTACTCCAAAGGACCTGAGAAAGACAAATAACCACAAAAGCCCAGACTCCCATGAGCTGCCTTTTGGTTTAACTTGGCTCTCACCAGTGCTTGACAAGTCCTCTCTCCAGTTCTGCTCGGCAGATGTCCAGATGCGGACTTGAAGCCATTCCCTTGCCTTAGCCCCCAGTCCCGCCTGCTGAGACCCAGAGATACATGT
Source organism: Dinomys branickii (assembly GCA_004027595.1). Lineage (NCBI taxonomy): Eukaryota > Metazoa > Chordata > Mammalia > Rodentia > Dinomyidae > Dinomys > Dinomys branickii. The sequence goes on along the minus strand of PVLD010005283.1, from coordinate 2,815 downwards.
ATGGGAATATTGGTTTGGTTGTCAGACCGAGCTCCGCATTCAACATATGCAGGACTGCAGTCCAGTTTCCTAACTCCATCTGGGACATTATAGTGAGAGCACATGGGACTTAACCTTGGAGGGTTTCATGAGCCTAACCTAATAATGTGTCTGTGAAGAGCTAATTCCACCAGGACAGGGCTTCCTGAATGTCACCTGAGATGTGGTTATCTTCCCTTCAAACCAGCGAACAATCTTCATTTTTACGTATTTGCAAAGCAAAACTCCCCTCAGCATTGTCTCCTTCGCCTTGTGGAGATTACTTCCTACCTATCATTCTCTGTTCTCATTTAATCTCATTTTCCATAATGTACCTCCAAATCTGGGTCCTTGGATTCCATTGTTTATGTCTCAGGTTCTTTGTGATTTTGTTACCCACCCCCCTTCTCTAGGACCTCCCTTGGCTCTCAGGCAAACATTCTCCTCTGGAGCAACCTTCTGGAAGTGCTATCCTCTGTGGGATTCCCTCTTGTCACCCTTCACTATGTGTCGCTCTGTTCCCCACGTCTTCCTTTGGCATCTTTCATGATTCAGTTTTTAACACTTTGTTCTTTGCTTTTGCAATGATTCACTCTGAGACTTCCAGAGGATGTTGAGTGGGTCACACCATTGCTACGTGTCTCACAATTTGAGAAGAGCCAATAGCAGTTGAAGCTAGACACATCCCCATGGCTGACCGCTGGGAGGGAGAATTATCCAACTGAGTGGTGAGGTTATTTGATGTTTCCTGAAGGTAGCAGAGTTAGGAGATTTTTGAAGCGAGACTACTTGGGCTTGAACCCATCTCTGCTGCTTGTAACTATAAAGTTGAGTTACTTAATTTAACTCAGTTCAATTCAGCTGAATGTAATTCAGCATCATTTGACTGGTTGAATTATTTAACCTTTCTGTTCCTGCAGTTTCTTATCTGGAAAATAGAGATAATGATGGGACTTTCTCCACAGGGCAATTGCATTAAATGAATCCATTATTAAGAACAGTGATAGTGAATGATCTTTCCCGCCCCTTCTATTCCCCTTTCCAAGAAAGATTAATCACATATTTCTAGTCTGAGATTTTGCGAGATTTAGTTCCTTGATTTGCTGCAGCTGCTCGTCTCCGTGCGAGAGAGTACCTAGAATGTATTCAACTAGGTTGTGGAAGGTTTAAAAGGAGAGAATAACGTGGAAATAAAAAGGAGGACGAGACACAGCCCGAGGAACGTGTTCAGGGTCCGTTTGGAATAAGGAAGGGTGTGGCCTTTAACTCAAATTTGCATAAAATGGAACCCATCTGGGCGTCTCCAACTAGTTCCCTTTATTGGTAGCCTCTAAATGGTACCTCCGGGAGAGAAGGGGAAGATGGCGACCAGGTGAGCAGCAAGGGAGCGATCCTCCTTAATAAACACCACCAGCTCAAGACAGACTTGGCGAGCGTGAATGCCGGGACCTCAGCTGGGAAGTTCAAACTGGGCGTATTTCTCTGAGATGCCGGGGGAGATGCGGTAGGGCGGACCAGGCTGCCGTGGCGAGACGTGGGAAAGCCCCAGACGCTGGGAGCTAGGGACGATCCACGCGGGGAGGAAGCTTGGCTCGGTCCAAGCGCCCTGGGACCGCAGCCAGCTCGGTCCCTCCCGCCTCCCAAGCCGGTGCGGCTTTCCGACGACTCCCGACAGAGATCGGCTGTTTGGTGGTGGCAACGCCCGGCAGCCCCACATTTCGCGCGTATCGGGCGGGCCGCGCAGAAAGCCCCAGACGCTGGGAGCCAGAGACGCTCTGCGGGGGGAGAAAGTTTGGCTCGGTCCAAACGCCTTGGGAGCGCAGCCAGCTCGGTCCCTCCCGCCTCCCGAGCTGGTGCAGCCTTTCGGCAACTCCCGACAGAGATCGGCTTGTTAGTGGCAGAGACGCCTGGCAGTCCCACGTTTCGCGTGTATCGGGCGGGCCGCGCGGAGGGCCCCAAACGCCGGGAGCCAGGGAGGCTCAGCACGGGGAGAAGGATTGGCTGGGTCCGAACGCCCTGAGAACACAGACAGCTCAGTCCCTCCCGCCTCCTGAGCCGGCGCAGCTCTCCGGCGACTCCCGACAGAGATCGGCCTTTTGGGCGGCGGCAACGCCCAGCAGTCCCACATTTCGCGCGCATCGGGCGGGCTGCGCAGAAAGCCCCAAAGGATAGACTGGCACCTTGGAACCTTCCTGCCTGCAGGGACTCCAAAAACTGGTGAGATATCGGCGCTCGCAACCAGATCACCGAGTGGGGGAGGAGATCCATCCCTATACCTGCAGGGAACCCTGGGAGGGCGGGGGAGTGGTCTTACACACCTCACCCAGGTCACTAGGTAGGGAGTATCTAACCAATATCTGTACAGCCTTTTAAGCGGAACTCTCAGCAGAAAGCTTAAGGGACATTCCCCAAAAGAAAAGTCATTGGAGCAACCTCTGCAGCAGAACTTTGCCTGCTGAAGTGACTGGGGAATCTACTGCTCAATATTTTGAATCAGATACCCAAAAAAAGGGAAGACAGAAGAACAAATCTCAGCAGAAAGCTTAAGGGACATTCTCCCAAAGAGAAGGAATCATTGGAGCAGCCTTTGCAGCAGAACTCCGCCTGCTGAACTGCCTTTGGAATTTATAGCTCCACATTTTGAATCTGATACCCAAAAATGGGAAAACAGAGGAGCAAAACGCAGTCTCAAAACTCAACCCCACCCAGAACAAGTTTTGAAGAGGAAGAAACAAGGGAATCAGGAAGCCTCATAACTTCAAGATATGAAACGATTGCATCCGAAATTAAACAACTC
>PVLD010005282.1:0-114086 GCA_004027595.1 Dinomys branickii | reverse complement strand
ACTATCTTATCTATAATTTGGTATTTCCTTTAATGTTTTTGTGTTAACTAATGTGAAGATAACTATGTAATACAACATCCAGTTCTAATTCCCTACTATATTCTGTATAACTTTGTATTTTCTGTATTGTTTATGGCTTTTCTGGTTCATATGTCTCCATTCTTTTGTCTTTAAAATAAAATTAAAAAAAAAATAAAGAGGGACAGATTTGGGGCCTTTGCAGGCAAATGGTCACAATTGGACACCATATTTATAAGTGAAATAAATCAGAGTTACATATGCAAGCAACGTATTGTGTCACTAGTACAAGAACCTGAAAGTGGGAATATAAATTCGGAGGTATGAAGGGAATCTGCTGAAAAGTAAAGAAAAAATGGGATTAAGGGAAGGAGAAAAGGAAGAAAGGGAGAGATATGTGTGTATATATGTATGTGCAGGATGGCTAACATGGTTCCACTATTGACTTATGTCACTTTAGGGTAAGGAACAGTGATGATTGGTTGTTTGATCAAGATTGTATGTCTATGTGTGTGTTCCTGAGCATACACTTTGAAGTTATCAATATGTAATACAACAACCATTGTAAATTCCCTGTCACTTTGTCTATAATTCAAGTTTGATTGTACTGTTCTTGTGCTACTTTGTGTCTCTTTGTTAATGTTTTCCTTTTTTGTTCTTTTTCTTTTTTATTTCAAAAATAAAAATGAAAAAATAAAGTTGTGGTCTTTTTGTTCCTTTCTAGAATATATTTTAGAACTCTTTTTGGGGTTGATTTGGCACTCGTGGAGTTCTTCACTTGATCTTTACTGTGGAAATATTTTATTTCTCCATTAATTTTGAAGGATAGTTTTATAGGCTACATCAGTCTGGGTTGGAAGTTGTTTTCTTTCAGGACCTGCAATACTTCGCTCCAAGCTCTTCTTGACTTGATTGTTTGTGCTGAGAAATCTGCTGTGATCCTGATGGGCTTTCTTTTATAGGTGATCTGTTTCTTTTCTCACACAGCTTTTAATAATCTGTTCTTTTGTTGAGTTTCTGGAATCTTGATCACTATATGTCTGGGTATAGATTTATTTTGGTTATGACTAGTTGTATATGCTTCACTTACCTGGATGTGCAATTCTTTTTCCATGCTTGGGAAATTTTCTGCTATTACTTCAACGAATAATTTTTTTATATCATTTATGCTGACAACTGCTGTGTCATTGATACCTATCAATCTTACATTGCTTTTCTGTACTTTGTCTTGCAGCTGTTGAGTTGTTACTTCTTGGTTTCTTGTCATTTTTAAAAGATCCTTCCTTTCACTGTCATTACAGCAATGCTGTCTTCAAGGTCTGAAAGTCTATCTTCAGCTTCATTCAAACGGTTTTGCCAGCTTTCGATGGAGGTATTAATTTCCTGGATATCTGTTTGAATCTGCTTTATGCATTCCTATTGTTTCTTTGAATATTGTTCATTCAAGGTGTCCATTAATTTACTATGCTCCTCTATTTTTTTTCCGTGTCTTCTTTAGATGTGCTAAGCAATTCCTTCATTATTGTTGTCATTTCTTTTTTAACTTAGACATTATTTCAGATCTGATGTCCTCTATGGCCTGATGGAGCTGGGTTTATTTTATTTATTTATTTTTTTATTTTAGGAGTTGTTTCTTGAGCTGCTATCATTCCAGAAATTCCAGGTGTGTGACTTCCAAGCTCATCTGTGTCAGTATCTCCCGGACCTATTCAGGGAGGGGTAGAGCTGTGAGATCGCATTTCACTCCTCTGTTTTGTCAGTTCTCTGGAGCTCAGTTTCATTCCCAGGGTGATACTGTAGTAGTGGGGCAAGGACCCAAAGGTCCCTCCTGCTCGGTGTGACTCCCACAATGGTGTGTGTGTGCTGGGAGGGGGGCAGGGTGTGATCCCCAATGCTCCCACAGTTTTCTATGGCTCATCTTGGTTCCCACTCAATGGTTCCCCAAGCTGTCCAGGTTTCAGCCCTGTTTTCACTGGACTATAGTGTGGGAGGATGGTGGTCACCGTGTCTCCTTACACTGCCACTACCGCCCCTCTGGTTCCTACACCAGAAAAAGGGTAAGTATGCAGTCGCTGAGACCCCTGAAGCTGTCCGAGTTTCAGCTTAGCTCCCCTGAGGGCAGGGTGGGGGCAGGGAGGACCACCCAAGGCCCTGGAGGTTGTCTGGGGCTCCCTTTGGCTTCCAAGCTGGTGGGACAGAGGTGGGGCTGGCTACTGGAATTCCCGCCACCCAAGGTGCAGATCCGCTCCGACAGGGGTGGGGAGGGGGTCAACGAGTGGACCCAGGCCGCTAGAGCTGTCCGGGTCTTTGCCTGGTCCCAAGCTAGTGTGTGTGGGGGTGCGCAGCTCACCAGAGTTCCCGCTGCTGTATGAGGCACAGCCCTGCTCTAACGGGGGAGCGGGGAGGAGAGGAGGGGCAGAGAGTGGACCCCAGTCCCCTAGAGCTGTCCGGGTCTCTGCCTGGTCCCAAGCTGGTGTGTAGGGGGTGGCAACAGCTCACCGGAGTTCCCGCTGCTGTGCCAGGCGCAGCTCCGTTCCAACAGGGGAAGCTAAACCACTTCTTTTCTGGATTGTTTCTTAATGGGTCATATAATTGAGCAGTGCCTGCTTGCTGAATGGAAGCCACCATGTTTTTCAGCATTTGACTCAACTGAACTATTAATAAAAGCTACCACATTAGCTTGGGAGTATGGCCAAACCTTTAGTTGCATGTTGAGGTTATCTTTGGTTTTCTCATTGCTTGCATGGCGATGTTAAGCATCTTGACAAAATCTAAACACAATCTTTCTAAATGAAGTCTTTAGTAATAGCATATACCAAATGGCAAATGATTTCTTTTTCATTTCAGCAGCTTGGAAATCACTGTACTTCCACCTGCTACCATATTTGAGGCCAGACTACAGATTACAGACTCTGTTTTTTTTTTTTTTTTAATGTGTACTAGTAAGAAGTACTCATCTGGAGAAGACCTGCAAGAAATGGCTGAGGCTGAACTTCCTCTATTTTATTAATAAGCTGAGATTTTCATCCTTCTTACTTCAGGCTACTAACCCATCTCACCTTGGATTTGCATCTTCTGTTTGCTTTGTCTTCACTTTTATCCAGTTGTTTAGATTCAACCCATTTCCTTTCAGACCTTGATTTAATTTCCTGCCTAATTGTGAACTATTGAACTTCACTCATCTTTTCTAATCCAAAACAATGATTGTGTCCTTGAAATTATTCCATCAAATATCTGACTTCTGGGAAGTGTGAGGACCTGTGGTTTAAAACACAGAGAGGCAGGGGTTTAGGTGAACTGAAGATTATTACAGATTTCTGAAAGATGAAAAGTATGCTGGAAAGATTGCTGAATTAATGCATGGGAGGAGCCAGATTTGAGAGCACATATGGGAAAATTTTATAAAGAAAGTAAAAATTATTTTCAAGAGACGGCTGTCTTAAAAGAGTGATGACTATGGGTGACTGAACTGAGGCAAGAAATAGAAATCAAGGCGAATGATTAAAATCTGTCTCCTAAATGGTCACAGAAATGTGTCTTCTCTCCACAATATTCACCTCCTGGTTGAAGTATAAGAATTTATCTCTAAACAAGTAGGCTGGCCTAAAGAATGACAGTATTTCTGGAAATAGTCCCACCTGTATTTGTAGTTTGAGAATTTTCCAGCCCGCCTGACTCACCACTTGTGCACCATGATAGAAGCCTACCAGTGCACAGTCCTTGCCAACAGACAAATTTCCTTCCCTTCAGGGAAGGACAGAGAATCTTGGCTCAAAGGTGGGTGCAGAAAGGATCTTTCTGGAATAAAAGATGGAAGATGTGCCCTGACGTTGGGCTTGGGAGAGATGCTGAGTCTTGGAATACGTAAGTGGACGAGGAGAATGAAATGGCAGTTCAGCTATTTAGAGACTATGATAGAAAAAGGCAATGGTGTAGGGACAAGTGACCAGAGCTCTGAAAGTTTTTCATTACAGAGGAGCAGTCAGCTTAACACTTGTCAGCTCTTTTCAAACAGTGGAATTTATATACATGAGATTAAAATCTAACCCTCTATATAAATGTATTAAATGTATGTAACACTCTGTATAATGTATTTTATTCAACAGAACAAAAATACAAGGAATAAAATTAGGGGCAGAGTCTTACTCGCTTGGCTGTTCCTCTGCGCTCTTTAGTCCCAGAGATGGACTTCATACTACATATTTTGGCTTTGAAAACTTAAATAGAAAATCCACTGGGCTAGGAAGTAAAATGTTTGATAAGGAGAAATAGAAGGGTGTTGGAAGATGGATTGGGGCATCTGCTCTGAAGGAGTTGAATGTCCATCTTAAAAATTTGCATTTTATTTTGAAGACATTGGAAGATGTTGGCCGTTTAAAAATCTGAACATTTGGGAATAAATGTTTCGTATATATTCTAAGGTGTGTATAATTAATATAAGACCGCTATATATAAGTATATGGCTACATACACTAATATATATAAAATGAATACATAGAGAAGGTACCCATAAAGAAGATGCACGTATAGAGAGAATATAGAGAGAGAATGTCTGAAGAAGGGTCACATCAGACTAGAGATGCTGGCGGTAGGAATTCAGGCTGGGGTCTAGTGAGGTTGCAGCCAAGAGGACTGTGCCAACATTTGGAAGCAGGAAAACACCATGAAGTGTAGTGTGAGGTGCAGAACTCCTAGGACTCTGACTCTGATGACTTTGGTGTAGTGTGGTAAGCAGAGTAGAATCAGAAATCAGAGATGCCTTCGAGGATCTTAATCAGTGACTGGTATGGATGGTGCTATTAAGAGAGAAAGAAAATGCAACCCAAAGAGGCAGAAGCAGGTTTGTGAAAGGAATGCTTTGCTTAGGGAATGGAAGGCGCTGACTCCAGAGTCACTATTAGGGGAGGATCATGAGGGAGGCTAAAGAGACATTGATGGACTGTAAATTCTGTCTTGGTTACACTTCATTCCTGAGACAAAGTACCTGATGCCCAAAGTTAAGGAGGGAAAGGTTTATTTAGCTCACAGTTTTTCGAGATTTCAGTCCATAATCAGCTGGTGCCAAGGCAGGGTGACACATGGCAGAGGAACAACAGTTTATGGTGGCCAGAGACAGCAAAAGCAGCAAAAGCAAAAAGGGAGGAGCACGAGAGAAAACTCTTTCCCTTCCTTATATAGCATGCGGGCTGCCTGCCCCAGGAGGCGGTGTAGCACTCACATCTATAATCCCAGCACTGAACCACCGATCAATGGCAAGTGCTGGAAGGCCCACCCCCTGACTGCATGAAGACTTGGGAGACATCTAGACACAAACCATAACAGGCTAAGGAACACTTTCAGTTGTCTAAAGAAAGGACATACTCCTGCTCAGTAAAAAAATCCACTGTGAAAGACTTCCTCTAGAAACTTTCCACTTCCAGACCAATCCAAGTCTGTGGAAGTTTTGAAGATTTCCGTCCATGATCAGTTGGCACTGGTGCTTTTGGGCTGGCGGTAAGGTCGTACATCAATTTGACAAGGTGTGACAGAACAAATCTCGTTTCTTCCTGGTGTTTTAGTATTGCTCAAAAGCCCAAGACCAAACTTCCCTATGAGACTCAGAACAAACTTTTAACTCTGGGACCCCAGGTCCTTTTGAACCACAGATGCAATGGGCTCTCACAATCCCATTTTGACCCTCCTGGCTTCCTCCAGGAATTAGCCATTCTCAAGAGCTCTACATGCATGACTTTCACTGCTCTTTGTGGATGAGCTTAGCAGTGTCACTGACCTGCTGTGTGGGTGGGAAAGGCTGCTGCCCCAGGGAGGCCTGTTTCGGAAGACAGTGGGGAATGGGATGTAGATGATGTAGGGACCTGTTGCCTTCTGTCTGGATTGGGGGCCCAGGGTTCAATCCTTTAGGCATACTATTTCCCTGACACTTCACTGACCTGGATTCTCAGAAATGGTCCATTAAACTGTACGGCCTGCCAACTTTCTGAAAACTACCATAAAATAGCTGAGACCGAAGGTTAAAATTCATAAGCAAAAGCTGTCTTCCTGCCATAGCAAGTGATCATCACCAGTCCAGCCTTTCAGAGGAAACTTAGAAGCCCTCCTCTGCCGGCTGGTGCCTTGGCTGGACTCCCACTGATCCTGCAGTCCCTTGTCTTCGCCTGGCTGCCCTGGTGAAGGAGGCTCAGCAGCGAGCAGAGAGCAGGTGTTGTCAGAGCTCCTGAGAGGCTCTGCCTTCCACACCCGGGATCCAGGTGAGTAGGAGAGGGCAAGCAGAAGGAAACTGCGTAACTTCGCTCCTGTGAGCTGGGAGGGACACCTGCAGATTTGTTTATTTTCTTGTGCTGACTGACATGACTGGGCTGCATTTTCTTTTTTTAGCTTCATTTGCAAAGGGTTTTAGGATTAAAGATTCCATATATGTGCAAATAATTTTATCATTGAAACAAAAACTACTAGGATGCATGGGATGATGAGAAATGTCTCACCATAAGCTCTTAATATTATTTCATGACCTTTCTTCACTGCGTGTATGTGGTAGTGACAGGCAGTACCAGAAGATCGCCTCTTTATTGACCTGGCCTGGACGCATATGTATAAGCCTTCGTTGTTGTAATATTTCTGTACTTCCCTAACTGGAAACTGGACCTGTGGTCTCCCTCTTATTCTTTTCAAAACACGTGGAAGGATACTACAGTATTCCCAGATAAAGACTCAAATTCAAAAGACAATACCAAAATTGACAAGGATGTAGTAGAATGAGAACTTCATAGATTGCTGAGTGTGAGTTGCAACAAATCATGAAGAAATATTTATCTGTACAGTGGACAACTTATGAAAGTTATACTTACAATTTTTAAAATTTTATTTAGTAGGAAATGAATATGCATACAGTAGAAACCATACTTTGAATTTAGATTTTTCCCCCCAGGCTAGTCTAATACAGTACAATATACAGTGCAATATTTTTATGCAGGACAGCTCCCAGTTAGCTGCAAGAACACAAAGGTAATCGATCAATATCCCATAGTATGCTACTTTGCTAAGCTATGCTTTTCAGTTAGGCACATGAAATGCTTTTTTTGACTTATGGTATTTTGAACTTCCAGTGGGTGTATTTGGAGTGTAACCCCATCATAAGTAAAAGACTATCTGATGCTAAGGCAGACCATTGGCATACAATTTCACCTAGCAAATCCATTCCTACTACACACATTCAACAGAGATAAATAAAAAAAAATACTCACTGAAAGACCTGTATGAGATGTCCACAGCAGTATTTGTTTTAAAGTGTCAGATAAAGAAATAGCCCACAAGATCATCTTTATTAGTTCAGTTTTCATTCCTAATGAATTACCTGAGGCTAGGTTACTTTATAAATAAAAGAGGTTTATTTAGTTCACATTTATGGGGTTTTAAGGGCCTGGGGTGAGCATTGGTTTGGCTCTGATTAGGGGTGAATGGCCTATGGTACCACAGAGTAGGTGTACATGCAACAGGGAGAGATCAAATTGCCAGAGAGAAAACCAGAGTCAGGGCATACCCAATAAAAAGAATTGTATGAGATGTTCGTATCAGCATTGTGTGGCAATAGTTAAAATCTGGATATAGTCCACTTACCCATCTGGACAATAGAATTGATGAATTCTGGTACAGAATTAATATGATGGGATGTTATAAAACAGTACATCACGAATGGCTGAACCTCACAAACAGTATTAAGGGGAGAAGCCAAAGAAAGCACACAAACCACACTGTTCCATTTCTGTGAAGTCCAAAACTGGACAAAACGAATCAAAGGTATCAGAAGTCAGGACAATGGTGACATTGTTGGGGTGGAATTGTAATGCTGGAAAGGGATCATAAGGGGGTCTTATGAGCAGCTGATGATATTGTTTTTGACCTACATACTGATTACATGGGTGTTGCTCACTTTTGAAATTTAGTAAGTTACATGCTTATCATAAATCAACAAAATTTACAGAACCAAAAAATCCCTGACAATTCTGGTGTTACCATCTCCACAGTTCTCACGTTAAAATGCAAACTCTTTTTAACTATCGGACTTGAGTTGTCTCCATCTATTCCTCCATCCTCATCTTCTTCCACCCTTACTGTGTTCCCTAGGCCCCACCCACACGTCTCTGGGGTTTTTTTAGCCATTACTTCAGTCTTCTCTGCACTTTTATGTTTTCAGGACTTTGCTCACATCATTCCGTCTGCCTAGCACATTTTTCCAAGTTGATCAACTTGATGACAGCTCAAAGGAGGCATGACCTTCCTTAGAAACCTTCCCTAACTTACCTGGCCAGAAGTATTTGCTTCTGCTGGGCTCATATCATTATTAAAACACATCTTGCCTAATTCAGAGTAAACTCTCTTATGTATTTGTTAAGTTCATGACTTCTTTATGATTCAGGTGCTCTAACATAAAGGGATTCATTATTTCAAGTGACCTCATGATAGACGCCGAGACTGTCATCAGGAATTATGAGATTTACTGTTTGTTATTCTGTTCATCGTTCACTGCTGCCCCTACCTCTGGCAAAGGAAGAACATGTCTGTGGGCTTCAAAGCTTTTTGTACAACTACATTGTTTACTAGCGCTATTTCTTGATGATTCTAGAAACAGCTGCAGAATGAAGATAATTTTGTTTTGCTCTTATCTTCTGGGGAAGGGGTGAAACAAGAAAGGTATGCATTATTTTGTTTATTTCAAGTTAGAATAATATCTGCGAAATATCAGTAGGAGTAAAACAGGATCAAGTTCTGTCATATTCTTAAAATTCTGTTTCTAGGGCCACTTTTCATTCCTCCAGATGCATCTCAAGCAAAGGCTTTAGATATCCTGTCCTCATTTCTGCAGGGCTTAGGTGTCTTCATATTAAAAAGATCATAGTGTGTGACTCAGAAATAATATTCCTATGTTCTAGCCAGATATTAGCTGAGGAATAAGTGCATATTAGGAGATTGGTATTGCTTATGGAAGTTCACCCTTGTATCAAAATTCATTAATACATATATGGTGAGAGAAAGAAAAATAGCAGACTATACAAAATATTGTTTATGAGTTTTTAGGGTTGTAACAGTGAATCAAACAAGTGAGAAAAAACTCATTCAATTTAACTGGGTACATATTAGGTGTCACTGCCCCCCTCCCTTTCATTTTACAGACACCGATTCAAAGCCTTACAGCTTCTCCAGCCTCTGCAATTACAGCTGCCTAATTCTGTGTCTACCCTGGAGATACAAATGAGCTAAAAAGAGACTTTCTAATCAACTCTTATAATTATGCAGTCAGATGGAAAATACTGATAACCAAGCCTTATTCTTAGTTATGAGCTGTGCATATTTGGATGGGTGGGCTGCAACACGGAGCACACGTACCCACATGGCCCTGCTGGGCAGATAATTGTCAGCAGCTTGGTCTTCACAGACATCCTTAAAATACTAAGAGGGAAATGAACGCACTAGGGTTTACACAGTGCCTTTCACATTGTTCATTCTTACTGTAGAATATGCTCAGTTCATTCCCGCAGGGTTAAGACCTCTGCGTAACCTGAGGCTTAGTGGAGTGAAACTGCTGCCCTCAGCAGCAGCCCAGGAATAAGGAGTCAGCTCACAGCTGGACAGCGTCAGAGCAGCTGCCTGGATTCAAACCCGGGTCATTCACTGTTGGCTTTGGCTGCTGCCACTGATCCACCTTTAGTTCCCCCCCCCCCACTGGATTCTGCTGCCTTACCAAACACAAAGGTGTTATACAACAAGCCCCCTCTGTGACTTTAGGAGTACCCTAAGGTGCCACTAAGCTTCGGCCTCCCATGTGCCTCTGCGCAGTAAATGTGTTCCCAGCTTTCTCTTGCAGCCCTGGGTGGAAGCTGGCGGACAGGATGATGACGTACAGGGGCTCTCTCCCCAGAGCGACTCCAGCCCTCTCTCTCCACACCTCCCCGAGGACTCTAGAATTAACCACACTAATTGCTGCAACCAAGCAGCATCCTAGCCCAGCGGCTCATGAGAAGTCCCCAAACCCAGCATTGCTTTTCACCTGTTGTAAAGGGCGCCCCCTGGAGCAGCTGGACCCTGGAGAGCCCTGTGTTCCAGGCCCACTTCTGCTACTTGAGCGGTGCTTGCGTCTCCGAATCTCAGGCATCCCTTCAGGGACACTTTCCTTGCAGATTATTTGTGGCTTTAGTGGCAGCTTATGCAGTTATCTGGTCCAGAATAAAAACTCAAAACTAGTTGAACTGAAATTTGCAGCCACGAAGGCTTAAGAATTTCAAATCCCTTGCAGCTTAAAGACCCTCACGTTATTAATAACTCAGAATTTGTTGAGGCACCTAAACTAGTCTTCTGTTGTCATTCTGTTTAAAATGATCTTGCTGCCTTGCAGTTCCAGTTGTCCATTTTGTCAAATATAGGTAGCTATATGTCAGATCTTTCCCTGCCTAGAAAAATCTGTTTTTGTTCATTTTTCAATCTATGCCCATGACCTTTGCAATACATTGGGAACGTGTTTTGGGTTCCATGAGGATAAAGAGTGAAACTGTTTCACTTTGTTTTTTAATGATGCTGGGTATGGAACCCAAGATCTTTGCACTAGCTATATCTCAGTTTTGTTTTTCTTTTCTTTTCTTTTTTTTTTTTTTGGAAACAGGGTCTTGCTAAGTTGCTAAATTGCCCAGGCTAAGCTTGAGCTTGCAATCCTCTTACTTCAGTCTCCCAGGATGCTGGGATTACAGGATTGAGCCACTATGTTGTCTGACTCACTTGCTAGATTTTTGAAGGATGCTAGCAGTTCTATTTAGCTTTAAAATTTTAACAAATGCAATTCACAGAGGCATCATTCTTACATTTCAAGGGCAAGGTGACCATGTGGGACTATCATGGTCCTGAATTCATCTTTTGGATCTGCTGCTGACTCTTACCATGACTCTGGACAATGAAAGAGCTTTGAAATTGATGGGAAGCAGTCAATATTTGTCATGAGGGATCAACTAATTAATTAGTAGAGCATACTATTTCATAGAAGCAAGGGGTAAGATCATTAAAACAAATTAGTTAATATTTCAAAAGTGAATGAAAGGCTATTCTACATTTTTAATTTTTTTAATTTAATTTTATTTTTTTTGCGGTACTGGGGATCGAACTCAGGACCCTGTGCTTGTTAGGCAAACACTTATTCCACTGAGCTATATCCCCAGCCTATTCTAAATATTTTAGATTCAGGATCCTCAGGGTAAAAAACAAGAGGAGCATGATTAGCAGTGACTTGCTACTTCAGTCAAGTAGCAGAAAGCCTTGAGAAGATTATGTTGCCTAGGAAAGCATTCCTAATCCACACGGATCAGATTATAAATAGCAGGAAGGCATGCAGACTCTGGATACCATCTCCTCTCTCTTTCAGTATGATTTATTTGACTTTTGGCAGGTTTGGAGGAAAGAAATGACCTCGGATCTTGTGTGGTTCCCTGTCACAGGGCCACCAGCCCTAGTCTGCATGAATGATTTCTGTCATTCCCCTGCCATAGGTTTACCCATACCACTAACAAATGAAGTTAATGTGCTTATTTTCCACTCACTGGCCTCAGTTCTGCTGTAGAAATTACACAAATGAAATTTGCATGAAGTCAGAGGTCCTGTGTGCTCCCCACTCTTGGGATGAAGTCCTCTCTCTTGCATGTGATATAGCCCCAGCTTTCACCACTCTGTGTCCCTGTGCACCTTCTCACTGCTCTGCCCTAACTTTTCCCTTTTGTGCATAGTCAACAGTAATGGTTTTGCACTGGCGAAATTTCAGCACTATGTTGATCTGGCTCATTCCCTGGTTTCACATCCATCCTGTCCCATCATGGTCCCCCCATGCTCCAGCCCTCTAGGGGATCTAGATTCTGGCTGTGGGAAACAGAATCTTGTCTCTCTTGGTCTGGTAATTCTCCATTCATCATTATTAAGTTTTCTTGACTGCTAAACTTATTCTGGCCTCTTATGACTGAACTAATGTAAGTAGGTGCCCCCAAAATTGTTGTTTGGTTATCCATTTGTTCGTCTGTCCTTTAAAACTAGGGTTTGACCAGGTGTGGTGGTGCAAGCCTGTAATCCCAGCACTAGGGAGGCTGAGGAAGGAGGATCCTTGTGAGTTTGAGACCAGCCTGAGCTACAAAGTGAGTTCAAGGACAGCATGAACCACATAGCAAGACTCTGTCTCAAAAGACAAAAAACAAAAGCAAAAAACTAGGGTTTCAGAATTTAAAGATAGATCTGCATTTAAGGAGTTCCAGTCTAATGGGAGAGATGTCCAGACACATCACATATAAAGAAAGCGCTTGGAAAAGTGTTTTCAGAATATCATACCAATTAACCTGGAATTTCTTTTACATCTACCTGGGTCTTGTTCTGCTCCCTTGGGCTCATATTATTTTCATTTAGAGACCTCATCTTTTCATGGAAGGGACTTTGGCACTCAGTGCTGGCTGAGTCCCTAATTACCAGCTGCACTGACTGAGCAGGATTTCTCCCAACAGTTTGAGATTTTAGTGCTGCCATTTCTCACCACATGATAGGGTCCTGGCCATTTCCAGGAAGCTGTATCGTATACCACAGAGAGGAGGCAGTGCGATGTACTGGAAGAACAGAGTCTTGGAGGCAGACAAACAAGTTAAAATAAGTCTATGCCAACTGTTGTGGTTACTTTTCTCTTGGGCAAATTACCCCACACCCAAAATTAAGGAAGGAAAAGTTTATTTAGCTCTCAGTTTGTGGAGGTTTCAGCCCATAATCAGCTGACTCAAAGGCAGGGTGGCATGGCAGAGGGGCAACAGTTCAAGGCAGCAGAAGACAGCAATTGAAGCAAGAACAGTGCAGGCTACCTGCCCTAGGGTGGGTCCTTTACACCCACACCTTCTCCATGCTCTCCTCTGTCACAAGCCCAGGATGTTTACAAAGTGAGTTCCCTTGTCTCCTGCTGAGTCAGTTAAGCTAAATTTCTCAAGTTGACACAACCATTACAGCCACTTACTAGGTATGTGATCTTTGTTGAGTTAAAATAACTCAGCTACTCCAATCTGGAGATGTCTGCTATAAAGTGTTGGTCATTCAGTTTATACAGTTAAAGTCAGTATGGGTCAACACAAGCCAATGTAGGACTGGGCAGATCCTTAATCAGTGCTTTCTCTTTCCCTCTTCACCTACCAAGACGCAACCCCATCTGTAACTTCAGTCTGTGATTGCTCCTCTGACTTTCAACCTGGGACATCAGATTTGTGCGCTAGTTAGGACTTAACCACAAACTGCTATTATGAACTTTGGAAATATTTTTGTTATATTGTCTTCAAAATATCACTGGAGCCTGGCATGTACCTGAGTGATAAAGCATTTTGCTAGCATGTGTGAGGCTCTGGACTCCATTTCCAGTACTGCTAAAAAAAATTACTAAATTAAATGAAACCCATGAAAATATCACTGCAAACGTGTTTAACATTGGTCTAGGACAGACTATAGAATAATGACATTGGAAGAGGTTAAGATCAGGAGGTAATCAATGTAAAAGCGTATTTTCTACCTCTTTACCAGTCTTCAGCTCACAATTTGTTATGATTTCTCTGAAGCAGAGAATGATAACCCCATATAATTACAGGAATAACATAATAATTAGAAGCCACAACTGCTCAGCTTAGTTAGGTTCAACTACTACTAGGTTCAACTAGGCATATGATCTTGGACCCCAGTTCCTTTATTAGCCAAATATTATTAGAATTCCTGTAATAACAATATCTATCTGGGGGGATTTGTTCTGAAATTGCATGGGTTAATGCATATAAAGTACTTAGAAAAGAATATAGCCCCAGTAAACATTACATCAGCATTAGTATCACTTAAGAAAAATTCTCTCCAGTGAATAGATCTTTTGTTAACTGAGTTAATGCAATCATGATAAGGAGTATCTTTTCATTTATTCATCTACCACTTGTATTCTTTCTTATTTTACCATTTATGTTCTTTCTTAAAATTTGTATTCATATTCTCTATTTTTAATCTTTATCATTAAAAATTCCATTTTATATTGATGTCTGCTTTTACTCTGTTCTTTCTTCAAACATACATGTTTTCAACCCAGATTAAATTTGCTTTAAAATAGTAGAAAGACAAAGTTTACTTAAAAGCCTCTAAAGCAGTGATGATGAATCTTTTAGTTTTCAATAATGCAAACAGTCTGCTGGGGGCTAGGTGCCATAGGTTTCCCACCACTATTCTAAAGCAATATTTTGGTGTTAAAATATCCTTAGTTTTCCGAACACTAGTCTTATATTTCATAATATTTAACCTAATGCAAGGAGCTGACATAGTCAAGTGTTTAGATTGCAGCTGGTGTTTTAGCTTTAAAATCAATAATTAATTATGTATTTCATTAGGGAAATAATTTCTAGGACTTTAATCCTATTTTTAAGCATTATGGTCCATGTGCCAATCCAGCTGTTTTTACCTACCTATATTTTCAGTTTTGAATCAACGAGTTTAAAAATTACACAGAAGGCTTTGGTTAACACTTCAGAGTAACAGGGTGCAATTCTATTTGCTGACCTTTATATTAGATAATCTGTTTACAATTAATTTTTTATTTTTCAAGTATTTTATCACTTCAAATAAACACGTTGTGGTTATTACATATTATATATATATATATTAGTATATACCTCTTTCCTATAATTTTCCATTCTAACATAATAACCACTTAAAATTTTAGAAAATAAAGTGTAATTATAATGACATTGTGCTTAGACCCCAGGGACTTCTTTGAGTATATCATACAAATCTAATTTATTTAGTCCTCATGTGAACACATGTAATCGGCACTTGGTAGTGTAACCCTCAGATGGAGAAAACAGCACATTTGAAAGCTGCATAAGTTGTTAAAGTGCATTGAGATAATACAAACTAGGATATGAATCCATGCAGGGTAGATTTGGGGCACTATTTCGTAAACTTTCATAAAGGGAGACATAGGAAACAGTTTTGATTTTGAGGGCCTTATAGTCTGTATTATAATATTCAACTGTAGTTGTACTGCAGAAATAGCCCAAGGGGAGAAAATTACACACACACACACACACACACACAATAACTGAGATAGTTATACTACCAATTTCTTAAAGTTCATTGAGGGAAATGGTTTTTGCTTATATTGTTTGATTAATCTTGCATGCCTATATCTTCTAGTCTGAGAGACTACTTTGAAAATAACAATAAGCAATATATTGACCATTGTTAATTTCCTATTGTCTTGCAATTCTGTATCGTTGTATTTTTTTCTTTAAAATAAAAATAAAACAGTCTTAGACAATATTCAAATGAATGGGTATAGATGTGTCCCAATAACATTTTATTTACAGACACTGAAATTTGAAATTTATATAATTTTAGCCTGTCACAAATATTTTCTAAAACCATTTGCAAAGTAGGATACACACTCTTAACAAGTTACACCAGACCCACTGTGGGCCTTGGGCTGTTGACAGCCAGCTGCTGTTCCAGAGGGTGACTTAGCCCCTGAGCTCCTACAGACTCGCCTTCCATAGCATGAAAAATTAAGTGCGTGTCACGTCCTAAGGGTGTCACCAAATAAAAAGAATACCTTTTTCTTTTATTTATGACCAAGTTAGTTACACGATCAGAAGGCACTGCTTATTTCAATGATTTCCTTTTGGCTTGAAAGTTAAGACTGATTTCCTGGGGTTCTGTATTTGTAAGTGTGGATATTGCCTTCTTCACAATGAATCTGTATAGTAAAAGTGAAGACATGCAAGTACTAGATTGGTTTTGCTAAAATGCAAACTTAATAGGACAAGGCAGCATGAAAAGGCATAACTTTGGTTTGTGAATCACGCTGTTTTACTGTTTCCATCTATAAATCAGTATGATTCACTCTCAAAACAGTTTTATGTGGACAGGTCTATGTGGCTAGATCCTGACAGCACCAGAATCCAGCATGGTTTCTTTATTATAGAAAATAAATTCCCATTAAGCCGTGGGCAGCATGATCAAATTTTAAAATAACATTGGCACAGTGGCTACATCATTTTAATTGTCCTTCCTGCCAGACTAGTTTATCTGCATGGCAGCCACCTCACTCATCACACCTACCACCTGTCCAGAGGGCTCTCTAGGATCCATCTCCAAAGCAGTTTGAGAGGAAAGCCTTGATGTGTCTCGATGTTTCCTGTTGCCATGTGCTGTGGCACGGACTCTGTATGCTTTCTCTTCTCAGTGCCTGGCTCTGAGAGTCATACGATTCTATTTTCAAGGAGGCGGGTGAGGCCCTGAGAGGCTCATGAGAAAGAAGGGAAATCCACATGGTTTTAGAGACAAGCCCATTTGCTTCGCAACTCTGCAGTATCTTCCCACCAGATAACCTTACAGTGCCATTGATGAGCCATGTCAAGAAAAGGGGAGCGATTATCTTGAAGAAGAAAATCAAGGAGCTCAGCAGCTTTTCAAAGCAAAAGGCTTTAAATTATAGCATGGTGACAGAGTAGTCAGAAAATTTGGACAGGATTTTGCAGGCACCAGGCATTATGACTGCAAATCCTGGATTCATTTGTTTTATAGCCCTTAATTGTTGTCAGCTGCTTTCCCAGAGATGAACACCTTGGAATTTGTAGCATGACTCAGTCAAGCAGCCTAAGTGCTGTCGTCCCCTTCACCCCTGGGGGGAAGCCAGCCCCAGGTGGGTTCACTAGCCCGCCTCCAGTGACTGGAACTGGAAGTCAGTACTTTGACTGGAGCACTGCTCTTAGCTCCTGGCCATTGCTCTTGCTGCTATAGCACACTGTGTACACCACCCAGTGACATGAACTACTGCCAACACAACCGACCAGCCATTTATACAGGGGGAAAAAGCAAAACAGGAATTTAACACATCAACAAAAGCAAAGTTTTTAAAAATTGAGGGAGGGTCCTTGACTTAAGAGTCATGAATTCAAACCAATAAGGTCAGAGATGACTAGAAATGTAAGCTTGGGCTTGTTAGTTATCATCTCAAAGTTATTTTCCTCTTCTGTAAGACAGCAATAATGATATATTATACAAAGTTACCAAAAGAAAATCATGAGACAATGTCATCAGAAGTGTCTGGTATGGCGCCTAGCGCCTGAGTAACTTGAGTTCTTTTACTCATTTTGGGAGTGATTCATCCTCTGCAGCCAGGTATACATGGTAAAGCACCAGAAGTATTTTCCACAGGCTATGTCATTGCTAAAGAATTTTCTTAAATTTGAAAGAAGGTATGCAGATGCTATTACAATTTTAAGTTTCTTTATGTTTTAAATATCTCTTTTACTGCCAGTACGCCGAAACTTGCAAACAAACTCAGAAAACTAGAATTATTTAAGGGTAGTGGAGACTATTAAAAATTACTTTGTATTTTTAAAGTAATTTTTTATTTTAGTAAAATACATATAACATGAAATTAGTTACTTTTTTTTCAGTACTTGGCATCAAGCTTGTAGCCTTCACCTTGAGCTATCTTCCCAGCCCTTTCTTATTTTCTGTTTTGAGGTAGGGTTTTGCTAAATTGTTAAATTGCCTAGACTTGTCTTTAACTTGTGATCATCGTCCCTCAGCTTCTAAGAGTACTGCAAATTATAAGCATGTGCCACTATGCCTGGCTATGTAATTAATTACTTTAACTATTTTAACTATACATTTCTGTGGCGTGAAGTACAGTCCATTGGGATTGTTGTGTGACCATCACCCCAGCCACCTACATTTTCATTATTATAAACCAACTCTGTGTACCCATTAAACAATAACTCCTCCCAGCCCATGGCACGCACTACTTTACCTTCTGTTTCCATGAATTTGATTATTATAGGCAACTCATATGAATTATTTTGTTTCTTTAACTGTCTCTTCTCATATGCTTCTTTGAATTATTCTGGACACCTAACTTCAATTTTGTTGCACTATTATGTAAGCTCAGTATGAATTTATTTCATCAACTTTCAAGGGAGATTCCAACATTTAAAATTACATCTTAATTTAATAAAAAACTAATCTTCCAATAGAAAGTGACACTGAACTGGCAAGAAATTTACAAAGTAATTAAAAATTTTTCCAAGAACAAATATTTCATCAGTAATAATTATACTTGAGATAGCATATCCTCATATGCAAACAGGTTGGGTGGGTACGAAGAGAAAAAATTGACTTCTATGTTAATTACTCAAAATAAAATAATGCAGGCTATTATTTTCATGTTATGAAAATGTTTAAATTTGAATTTAGAGAATCGGAAGTTTGAGTTACTGAACTGAATTACATTGTCATTCACATGTGAATATTTTTCTTTACATTTTACTTTAAATGAAAAGCTTTTCAAATATACTTGTTTACCATGTGTCAACATTTCTGCCAGCCTCTCAGTCTTTCTAAGGACTTCTCTCAGAAGCAAACCAGTAATAGGAACTAAATGATGTTTCCCAATCCCAACAAACTCCTCTCTATCTTCTCTTCTACTTGTATTTCAGAGTCAACCAACACTGGCTCGACATCCATTATATCAATTATGCAGCAATCTGCTGAAGAGAGATTATTACTTCCATGTTATAGTTGAGGTCAAGGGGGCCTAGAGACTTTGTTCTTTTCATACATCTCTCATGCACACGGTCTCAAGCTCTCCAGCTTTAACTCTCATGCCTGCTCTTTCAAAGGCGGCAGTGTTGCATAACTCCAGGGCTAGCATGTGCTCTACACAAATGCCTCTTCCCTGACCCATGTCATCATTTCATTATTTGTCTATGAGCCTACCTTCCTTCAGCTTATAATCCAGTGTTATCCAATGCATTTTACCACACCTGTCTGAATATTCTTAGTTACTTTGATAGCTTTCAAACAACCCATGTGTTGCTAAACTGAATAGAGGCAACATTGTTATAGTTGTAGATTATATCACGTGAGATCATCATCTTGGTACCCAATTATTAAGGAAAAGATGAAAACTTCAGTCAACTAACCAGGTGCTTTTCTCATACACCCAGTTTGAAAGTGGATGTATGGCTATATCTTGCATTATGAGACAGTGAGCTCGGTTACATGATTACAGAGAAGTAGGGCATAGCTCAGACTGGCTGGAAAGAGGTGTCGCAGGATCCCAGAATCTCACAGCACCACCTCTCCAGACCCTGTGTGTGAGAAGTTCTTGCAGGTGCCTGTGAAGCGTAGATGGCATAAAGGGCCACAGACTCTGTGAAAAGTCTGCTGTCATGCCTCTTCATGGTAGCCTATCCTGTATCTCCCAAGCCCAGGGTATAACTTTAGTTTTGTTTTTAGTTTTTCTTTTCTTTTGTTTGGCCCAAGTTTGCTGTGTAGAGACATTTTCTCTCTTACTCTCCACAAATGCTTTTCCAAATACACTTTGTCACTACTTTCAGCTTGTCTTTATTCAATTCTTTGTTCAAGACAAGAAGGACCTGGAACCAAGAAGCATGCACTCCCCAAACCTGGTAATACTTAATTGGAAAGCCATCTCTAAAAGGAGGCTGCCTGATAACAATGGTATGTTTCCCTTTGGTAGAGTTGGGAGTTATTACTAGATAGACTAGGTTGTCTTCATGAATCCAACTATTGTAAGATTTTATGTACACTGCAAAACTTGAAGTGAATTCTGTTTTCTTGTTGATAATAGAGTTGGTGCCCATTTATAGACCCTCTTCAGCTGTATGACTGTCAAATTCTGATTTCCTCAGTTTAGCAACAAGAGATAGCCTATATAACAGGTTAATAAGCCTAAATATCAAGCTCATATGTCTTCAAGTTATCATTGGAATTCTGGACATCCTAAACCATTTAGATCTAAAAAGCTTTATATTTAGGGCTTTCATATGTATATAAATATAATGTTTATGTAAATATATACATGCTCAGTTAAAGTGTACAACTGAAGTTTTGAGTTTGCTTTATTTGTGTAAAACAAATTGATAGATTCAGCATATTATGTTGCATAGATGGCCCCTGTGTCAAGTATTTCTCTTTTTTTGACATCTCAGGAACAGGAAATTCACTGGGGATTAACTGAAAGCCTGTATGTCATATGTCTTCTATGTGTTACTTGAGCCTGTATATTCATTTAATTAAAATTTCATAAAGTCTAAGATCATACTCTCTCCCTGGATTGTGAAAAGCATGCTATCTGCTAGATTCACTGCCACTATAATTGTATCTTCTCTGTCAATAACAGTGCTTTATGTTCATTGGGCTTAGACCAGCTTTAATATG
The DNA here is from genome assembly GCA_004027595.1 of Dinomys branickii. Taxonomy (NCBI): domain Eukaryota; kingdom Metazoa; phylum Chordata; class Mammalia; order Rodentia; family Dinomyidae; genus Dinomys; species Dinomys branickii. The sequence continues at coordinate 93,803 of PVLD010005282.1, read as the reverse complement.
AGCTTTCTCCCCAGATATTTTATAGTACCATATAACACAATTAACAAGCGAACTTTTATAAGCAGTCTGAGAGAGGAAGGGAGGGTAGGAACGCTTAGCCATGAGGGACAGAGATGTTTCTGGGTGAGATCAGAAGGAAGACCAGGCGTCAGTGTGATGGCTGTCACTTTAATACCTACAGATGTCAGCACCAGTTCCAATTAGTATTGACCTGGTAGAAAGTGCAGCCTCCTAAAAGCTTAAAAGGCCTTTGGAGAAGAGAAAGTTGTTAGCAAGTCTCCAATCAGCAGAAGTGGAATTCTAACAACCTGAAACTAATTGGGGGTGAGGAACTCAGCGTTTCTCTGGAGGTCTTAGTCTGGAGCTGGGCGGCTGGGAAGCTGCATATGTTTTGATGTTTCATATGTGATCTAACATGACTAGCTAGCTTGGCCAGTGACCACTGGCCTCTAATGAGCCTGGGAAACAATGTGCTGGACACATAAGGACCGGGAGCGAGGAGGAATGCTGGTGTCGATTTCTAAAAATATGCAAACTCTCCTAGCGTTTCATCATGCACATGGCTTTTGGCCTCATTTACTTTTTTTCTCTTCCCTTCTTACCTCAGTCAAATACTCATTGCATGAGGTTCCCTAAAATCCAAGAAGGACTTGTGCTGAGAATGGGGGCCTGTGGGATCCACAGTGATTTTGTTTAGTACTCCATTCTAAGCCATGCAAATGCCTTACACAGACTCCTGAACACAGCACATTTCAAGCACATAAACTTCCATAACCATAGAGAGGAATCAGCATTAGAAAGGAATTGGTTATTATTATAAAGTACTAAGGAGGAGACACTTCCTGAGCATTGGGCCCTAAAGTATGTGCTCTGCAGGTATTATCTCTAGTGTATTCTTCACACTCACCTGGTAAAAGTAGACATCATTGTTACCCTTACTGTACAGAGGGGAAAACATTCATAGAAGGATGTTTCTCTGAGCTTTGGTGCCTAAATCCTTAATTCCACCATTGTCCTGGCCGGTTGTAGGTTCTTTTGAGTTTAGTAATTGTGACCTGGCATTCATCCACAGCTTCTCCTATCCCTTAGTACATTTAGTAATGACTTCATCACACTTGATTTCACACAGGTCACAACACTGCCAAAATTACAGTGAATTGTTTTTTTAACCATATCTATCTTTACTGCCCAGATCCAGGTTCATGGAAGCCATTCCCTTCAGTGTATATACAGGGGTTTTCAGATCAAGCAGCACACCTACCCCCTTGGGGAGCACTGTCCTCTCATGAACAGGCTGCTGAGATAGTCAACCAGGAGACTTTTTTTTCCCTTTAGCTAGACGGTGGTAAAATTCACAACTAGGCCTTTCTTCTAGGAATCAGCACATATGAGCAGAAAACATAATAACACAGAATTGTGGCATTCCAATGACAGCAGCAGATCTCCACTATGTTGACCTTGGAGATCTTTTGATTCTTGTCCTTTCTAAGGACTGGTTTTCCGTTTTCCATTGTGTGCTGTGAATTACCCTCTATTTTAGCATTAAGTGTTTCTGATTGTTTGTTTTGAAGATTGCAAACTTGATTTTATCATTTAAAATTTTTTTTTCATAGTGCTAGGAATTGAGCCCAGGACCTCACATATGATAGGCAAGAGTTCTACCACTGAGGCACATCCCCAGTCTTTTTCAAACATTTTATTTCTAGACAAGGTTTTGTTAAATTGCCCAGACTGGCCTCAGACTTGCTCTTCTCTTGCCCGTTTTCCCAAGTAGCTAAAATTACAGTTGTGCGCCATGATTCTCAGCTGGGAAATAACCTTAAGGGGGCAGTAAGAGCCCTGGCTACTCTAGTAACATTAATTGGGTACTTCTTTATTTTCAACAAGGCAAGCCTAGCTGTTCAAGTATGTGCTCTCCATCTGCAGTTTCACACTGTACTCAAGAAGGATAAGTTAGGGAACAAAGCTTTTCCACTGGGCAATTCTTTTAAGGAATGAAGGAGTTCAAGTACAGTGAACTCCTTCACTGTATGTTCAAGAGGCCAAGAGCATATGAGAAAAGTCATAGATGTGAGAAAATTAAATTCAAAACAGGAATCAAAGACAAGAAATAGGTATTTAGATAGATGTATCTTCTAGAAAACAACTCGTCTAGTACACTCATCACTGATATGTATGGTCTGCCCAATGACATCACCAGCGCGGCACTTTTTTTAGTATATGCTGAAGTAAGCACATGTATAACGCTTTCCATTTGATATAATTTGAAGTCCTTAATCTATCAGAATGGCATCTCAAAGTGGGTCTTTCCACTTGGGTAATTTAAAAAAAAGCAGCTCTTTAAAATTTTATTTAAAAAGAACTTGAGAATGTTAATAAACTTGACTACCAAAAGTAGAGGACAATTTTTCTTTTTTAAAGTTTGCTTTTTTCATTCCCATTGAAGACCTGGTGGTCAGGAAATCACACATGCCAAGTGGCTGATAATGTTCCAGATGGATTGCCTGCTTCTGCGTTAGGTCTCAGCGAATTCACATGCTCTGGATCACTCTACCTTAAGACATTTTCTAATTCTATAGATCTAAACTTTAACAGTGACACATCCAGTGAACTGTCTTCTTTTTCCAGCCACTTTTCTTTTAGAGAAAAAAAAAAAAATTACCAGAAAAAGGATAAGCGTGAAGATGGTCTTTCCGAACAATTTCTTCCTTTTCAGGGCACGGTGCACCACCTGCAAGAGTCGTGCTTCTTCCGAGGTGTCCCTCTTCCTTTTTAGTAAAATGCAAGAAACTGTTGCCTTTGTTCTGCTTGGGCAGCAGAGTCATTACGGGTGCACCTATCATCTGCCCCGTTAAGCCCAGCTCATCTGGGGTCCCTGCAAGTGCAGCCCTGTAAAGCTCTTAGGCCGTTCCAGAACAAAGAGGGCACGTTAGGGACATATAAGGAAGCTGGCTTTAATCTTGGCTGCATCACCACTGTGGAAGGACTCTGCTGGGAGCCATGGACACTTGCAAGCATACTGTACCACAGTCTTGTCTACGTCGTGTGAGTCCACCCTGCCTAGCTGGGTCTCTGCCTCAGTTGTATTGTAAAATTGGATTTTCCAGCTCCTGCCAGAATCACAGTGGTCTCCTCATAGCCTCAGCCTTCTTGGCTGGGAAGTAACCTTGTGTTTGTGTCTCTCTGTAGCTACTGACATTTTATCCTTAGTCACCAGATTGGGAGCAGCACTAATCTTGCTCCAGATAGCTCAGCGTACCCAAGATCTTTGCATCCCTTTCGCTGTCAAGGCCCATGCATTGTGTATACTTCCGAGTTGGCCCTCACCCACTGGAATGAACTTTTCAATATTGACAGCAGACCAACAGGACTGATCAAAGCCAAACGCCGATCCTTACAAGACAGCCCCCCATGATTCCATGCATCCTTCAGCTCCAGGCTCACCAATGTGCACCCCTGTTCCCCTGTTTTCCAGCAGCAAAGAAATTTTAAATTTTTATTTAAAATTTAAATTAAAATTTTCTCATCCTACCTTATAACCACATCCCCATCTTGGGTTGTGTTGGGCTTCTGTGCAACCAATCATGCAGAGAGAATCATACACTTCAGAAGGTAAGAGAACACCATGAAGTTGTTCAGAAGTATCTGCAGCAGAAATTCTAAATGGCAATGAACGAGAACCCATTAAAAACAGGAAGCATAAAGCCTTATTAAAATAACTTGTAAGTTACATTTTACAGATGAGGGAAAGGAGTTATACAGTAGTTACACAACTGTATGTTATGCACTGAGGATTAGAACATAGGCTTCCTGATTCCAAAGACCCTAAATTCTGTCTTTGAGATGGCATCCTAAACTGTAGTGTCTATGAGTTCCCTCCATTCTTCAGACACCCCCCATGTCCAGAGATATCCTGCCAACAGTCTTTACCTATTTCATTCAAAGAATGAGGGGCAGACTGGAGCACTGGCTTACATGAATCTGTTCCACTTTATTGATGAAGAGACAGATTCTGAAAGGCAGAATAACTTCTGCAAAGAAATGAGCTAGTGATTGGTGGAATCAGGACAGAAGCTTACTTTTCTCCAGGCCCAGTTCAGAGCTTTTTGTGTTGGATCCCCACATTTTTCAGCCCATTTATTATAATTCTTTAGGAAAGTTTGTCACCTAAATGAACTGATAAATAAAGATAGAAATGCCATTGGTGTTTGAGATAATCCTGTGAAAGACATAGGGGAGATTATATATGTAACTTTATCTTCTTTCCCTCCTTTATTACACTTGAATAATACTAAGCGATTTTTCCAAGTATAAATCTGTGAAGGCAAATAAAACAGAAAAGGAATAGTGGTCATTACATTTAGAAAATGGAAAACAGATTGCTAGAAAAATGGTAAAAGTTAAAAAAACTCAAAATGGGACACTACTCATGTGACTACTCACTCATCTTGAAAAATATGCAAATGACTCAGGAACAGGGCAGCAGGGATCTTGGTGGGTCAGCCTGAGGTAAAGGTGTAATCCCAAAGATTTAGTCCATAGGCTGTAAAAGGGATATTCAGACTCCCAGGTCTCACCTCTGATCTATGATGCCAAGTGAATGACCCTCCTACCTCCAAAGGAGATGATGGGCTTATCCTCTGGAGAAGTTTGAGCAGAGACCTTGGAAAAATTTGATCAGACTAGGTAGGGTTAAGGCAGGGAAGTACACAGGGCAATTAGGCAACAGTCTGAGTATTGAGAAGTCAAATCCCAAGCTCATTTCCTCTATCAGGCTTCCAGAAGATCTGTGAAAAATTTCCACCTCACCAGTTCTCTTGGGCAAAGATAGACTGTTTTCTGGAAAGACTGGCAAGTTTCAGGTGAGAGATCTATAGACATTTTGGAGAATTTGTTTGAAGAATCTCACAATTAAATCTACCTTTTGATGAGTCCCATCTCTATACCCAGGGCTTCTAATGAGTACCTAACTGTTCCACTTTTAATTAAGAATAGACAGTCAAGGGTGCACATTCATTACAGACTCCACATTCTCACTGCCTTTGCACTTACACATAATTATCATGTCAACGCTCAACTTCTAGAAATTATGCATTAGTTACAGGTATACCTGTACAAGGATGTAAGCACATGGGTGTCTGTGGATGGGTTGCTGCATGTGAAAACACTGGAATCACTCTAAATATTCACTAATAGGGGATATTATGGAATTGAATACACTGTAAATTTACTATATTATTATATAGCTATTAGATAATCAAATATATCATTGATTCATGTTTGAATGTGCATATATTATTAGTGAAAAAACCTCATTGAAGTGTGTGCATAGTTTAAAAACATTTCCTTAAAAGGAAAAAAAAGGAAAAGAAAAAAGAAACTATTATTTAGCAGTTTATATATAAACACACACACACACACACACACACACACACACACTGAATATAGAAGAAAGATCACTGAAGAATTGAACAGATTCCTAAGAGCTGGAGGGGAATGATGATGGGAAAATTACTTTCCATTTTTCTTTTTAAAAATATTTTTGGCAGTGCTTGGAATCAAACGCAGGGCGTTTGCATGAAGCTACATCACCAGCACTATGTTTTGTGTTTTTGTTTGTTTGTTTTTGTTTTTAGATTTTATTTTGAGACAAGGGCTTGCTGAGTCACAAAGTTGCCCAGGTGGGGCTTGAACTTGTGATCTTCCAGCTGCAGTCTCTCAGAGTGCTGGGACTAGAGGTGTGTGCCGTGACACCTGGCTTGAACTCATTTTTCACAAGCTTGCTTTGTTTACTTTTAACACACCTGCTCCTCATTTAAATTTAATCCATATGCACAGTGAGCAAATAGTGTTGGAGGGTAGAACAATACTTGGCTCAAGGTAGCAATCAATATTTATTGCCTGAACAAATTATTTCTAAGAAATACCACCGTAAATAATTCAATCTCTGCTCAAAAAGCTATTTTTTTACAACATTGCATTGAGTAGTTATTTTGTGAACAGGTCAGTTTAATTTTTCATTGTTTAATCTTCTTTAAGGCTTCCAGAAGTACTTTTATTCAGCTTGGTCAGACACACCTGTCTGTGTAAACAGCACTATTAAAACCAAGAGACCAATAGGAGTGCAGAATGAAGCTTCAATTAATACAGAAGCATTGACAGCACAAGGAGATTGTCAGTTTCTGCACCTCTGCAAGGGCAGGTCAGACCTCACAGTTCAGATGCATGTAGACAGGAGATGAATGACAGCCTCTGGACTGCACTTGGTGAGTGTCTTGAGCCAGCAGTGGACTGCGAATCCATCAGAGCCTTCAGTGCCAGTTTGACACCATCACTGGCGCAAACTCCATAGGGAGCCATGCACTGCTGATGATTTTCCTTTCCTGCCCTGACTGTCCTGCAGCACCCAGAGCAGCCACACTAGGAAGCAGTAATTGATGGCTTTGTTTTACAAAAGAACAACCGCGGGCGGTTGTCTGGTCTAGGGACAAGCTCTTGTGGATGTGAAAACTGGGCCCTCTCAGTAAAAGCGACCTCACAGGAGTGTGCGGTTTTGTTGTTTTTTATTTCTTCTGTAGAAGGGAAAATGTATTTGAAGACGCAGGCAAAGGAAGTTGCCACCACTTCCTATTGTTTGGAAATCCAGTAATTTATTTTAAAAATTCTCCTAAGTTTTGCTTTCTGATCCAACATTTGCATCTTTAATTTCATATACAAACAATAGTTAAAATTACTTCATGGAGAGCAAGACACATGGTCCAAGCTTTCTCTCTGTGGCTTTGTTAAGACGGCCTAGGATGTGCACAGTCCTGGAGACTTAGAGAAACACAGTGACCCTAATGGGAAAGCACTACTGTGGCCATTTTAGAAACAAGCTAACGGACCCACAGAGGTGGTATTAAGTGATCAGCTCAAGGTCATGAACTAACATACGGTAAACCTGGGATTCAAATACTACAAGTGCTGCTCTAGCGCTTCCGTTCTCTTACTTTCATCACTTTCCTCTCTTTTCTCTCCCCTTAGCACAAGCTAGAGTGTTTACAATAGTAAATACAACGTACATTTAAAATTAGTAAATGACGAGCTCTCTGCTAAATTTTTCGTTGTTTGGTAATAGTGATTGGGTTGAGATAAAGCAACACTTTTCTTTAAATCTCTATACAGGATTCAAGAAGTGCTGAGTCACAGACCTGTGCTGAGGCTACTTGTTTTTTTTAGCTGAGATTTGACTGGAACTAAGGGACAAAATGCCTGATCCAAGTTCTAATTGATGATGCCTTAAATGAGATCGTGTGTATGGATGAGTCATCAGTTCTCTCGTGCCTGTCTATCACCGGCACTGCTGAGGGGACGGGGCTTGACATCAGCGCTCGCTAAGGCCCCCACACTGTTGTGTTTGCCCAGAGGAAGAATCGTTTGAGGAGAGAGAGAATCGCACCCACTGGGCTTTTCATCATTTTGTTTGGGCTCATTCATGACCCAGTGTTGTTTTTAACTAATGCTTTTTTGCTACAGTAATGCTATGGGGCCAATTCCGTATCTTTTCTTCTCTCAAAGGGCCCTGGTGTCTAATGTTCCACCATAACTCTCTGAACTGCAGGCCAAGTTTGGCTGACCCTTCATGGAGCACCCATGTCTTGGCAGCCCCGTGTTCCCTCTTGGGCTCCAGCTTCCCTTGACTGTCCACTGTTGTAGTCGTGCTGTAAGCGTCCTCCCAGCTTCTGGAGGAGGCACGGTGGTGTGTTGATTTATCTTCGCCAAGATGTAGCCAAATATTATTTTTACAGTCTGGAATTTTCAGATAAAGAAATTTTCCCTAATCAGCTTTCAGCTTCCCTTCACTGTCCAAGAACCATTGATTTTTCATAGCAAAGGACAGTCTCATGACCAGGCTTTTCAGCATCCTTCATTCTAGGTAAGGTGATTACAAAGGACCAACCATTTAATTAACTTCCAAGGCTTGTAGTTCTCAGATTCTCATTCTTCTTTCTCTTGCCTAATTTATTTATTCTCTTTGGGAGGGCAGACACCGGGGTTTCTGGGGGAATGCTATGGGATTGGTTTTGGAGATGTATTTACTTCTTTTACAGGAAGGAGGTAAAAACAACGCAGAAAATTTCAGAGGAATATTAAGAAGTTATTTACTTTTAGAGATTTTAGATTTGGGTACAAAGTATTGAATGACAATAACAGCCATCTATGATCACGCTTATACTAAGTTTCTCAGTTACATTTTCTTAATCAATAGTCATCTTTGGATTGGTTCTCCTCAGTTTCCTTCCTTTAGCAATATCCAGTTATACCAGTTGGAGGTAGTTTTATTTCTCTAAATATCTGTTATCAGTTTATAAATTAATCAGATACTAATACTTATCAAAATATTTGAATATCTTATTAAAACAGATACAGTAAAAATAATAACATGAAAAAATATCAGCATCACTAGTTTTTAGGGAAATACCAATTAAAATTACAATGCAGTACCACTAGATACCTAGTAGAATGGCTTAAAAAATGAAAATATCAAGTGATTATAAAGATGTGGAGCAACTGGAATCCTAATAAATTGCTTTTGGAAAGCAATTATCCAAAATCTTATTAAATCAAACATATGCTTGTTAATTGACCCAGGGATTTCACGTCTAGACAATTGTACAGATAAAATAAATATTATACTAACACAAACATAATTTGGTATGCCCCCAAACTAGAAAAAATCCTAAAGTCCTTCAGCTGATGCTTGAATAAACTTTGTTATGTTCATAGTATGGAATATTAATAAGCAATAAAAAATGGAATGACTGATGAAATTAAACTAAGCCTCAAAATGCAGTATAGAAAGTGAAAAAGTGAAGCTCAAAAAGTTACCTACCGTATGTGTGTTTCCAGGAGGTAGAATTGAAAGACTGATTATAGCAAAGCAGAATGAGAAGTTTGGGGTATAACAGAACTATTAGATAGCTGAAGTGTGGTACTGGTTACACCAAGGCATACAATTTTCAAAACTGACATAAAAGGTAGAATTTTACTAGTGTAAATTAGCTCTTCAAAATAAAAGAAAAAAGGTAAGCATATTATATGCACCATGTTGTTCGTGTTCCATGAGTGAAAAAGATGAAGAGATTTTTGCTTGCTAGAATCTTATATCCTCAGTTTGTGTTCACTTTGTCCTCTGTGCACTGTCAGCACTAAATTCATGTTCTTTTCATGTCTTGCCTGCTTTCACCTTCTAAATCTCTCTGTCTCCCATCTCTCCTCTCCAATCCATTCTCAATGTTGCTGCCAGAGAAATCTTTTTACAATGTATAAGGGCTGATACTTAAATACAAAAGTTTGTTCCAGTCAATGACACATTACTATGAATTCCCCTCGTGATAACTCCCTTCACCCACAATTTTGCCACCATTCTTGCTGCTTTATGAAGCAGTTCTGGATGTCCTCTTCCCTGAGTGTTTCCACAACAAAACAACAAGTTCATAAAAACATTTCAGTGTTCCTCATTCACCTTATTTGCTGGACCTGGCACCATGTGACTCCTGGCTCTTCCTTAAAGTCAAAATAATCATAAAAGGTGAATTGATTCAAGACACTGAGACAGCTCATGACTGCGTGACTAAAGACACTCTCCAAAGAGCATGGCTAGAACTGCTACAGAAAGTGGTAACAGTGCTGGGACAAGTGTGTTTGCAGTGAGAGGGAGCATTCTGAGGCAGATAACATGACTAGCGATGTGTTTCACAGTGATAACTTATCTATAAGCATCCACCACCTATTTTGACCACACTTTGTAAATACAGTTATGTTCCTACAGAGATCAGCATGGGAAACGGGTAGGTGGGCTCCTGGAGAGTGTGAACATCCACAGGGGAGGAAAGTGATAGCCGGGGTTGGAAAGTAAATGCGTCCATTCCAGTTTTGTGTAAGCAATTTCAGGTAGGAGGCAGGTCTTACTCATTTTGTGTCTCCAGTATTGGCTAGCAAGGTGTAGGGTAGACATTCAAGGAAAGTTTGTCAAAGTAATAAATGAACGACTAGACTCTGTCTCTTCTCCAGATTTTTGTCTGATGCTTGAATCAGAGGGACACATTCAGGCTTAATTTTTTATTCATCCATTCAGGGTTAGTATATAGGAAATGCCTTTATTATCAACCAAAGTTTCACATTTACTCACCCTGCTAAGGCAGGGTTGCATTGATGTAGTAGTGTTAGATCAACTTCAGAAGTGTTTTCTTGGATAATTATTCAGGTGCCATTGGTTTGTTCAGCTTTAAAAGCCTTATTAAGACAGCAAATATCTCCAATCTGCCTTTTCATCTGATCCTGTCATCATAGCAGCCTCATGAAATCAGCTGATATGCCTTAACATTATCACTATAGCTCGGACAAAAGGATGCAAAATGATTTTGTAATCATGACACAGGAAATCAGTGTCATAATTAGGAGTCATTCTTTCCCAGACTTCTCGTTCACAACCAAGGACTATCTTTTGGTAAAAGAAGTATCAAATGGAGCAAGGGCTGCCTGCAGCTGTGTGAGCGCTGCAATAGCCCTACATTCACAGCACATAGAAAACAAGCTTCCTGGCGAGGTACAACTGGAGGCCCTGAACTTTCATATTATCCACAGAGTTTGGAATTAAATGCATGCCATTGCCACTTTGGGCAGCTCTGAAAATCCTCTCCTACCATCAGATAGCAATGTCTGTCCTTTGATTTGGTACCACAGTTAAGCTGAATTTTACTGATCTCCTTAATGCTTAACTTCACAGAGAAACAGACTGAATATTAGGAATATCTGTCTGATGTTTTCCATGAACCAAAGGCACAAACTTTGCTGTCATCTCCAGCCAAGGACAAATTGTAATTGGATAGACTAGCAAATTGCTTCTTCTTATTGGAAACTGCCATTGGCACATTAGTTTGAAAGCACAGCTCTTACTGTATGGATGTGATGTGGTGCTTCACTGTGCTGCTGTAAGTGAAAAGCTGTTTTTCTAAGCTAATTTTTATAGAGATAATTCAGTTTGTGATACTGAAGGATATAAATTTGGGAGATTACTGGGGATGATTCAGCTTTCATTTTTTTGGTTCCACTCCTGCAATTGCCTTTTTTCCTCACTCCTTAAACGTGTGATAGTGCATCCATCTTGTTGGGAGCCTCCTCAGAGGATATAAATGAGCAGTATTCCTGAAGAGGAAAGTGAGAATCACAAGGAGGATACGCCATCATCACAAACACTGCCCCCAGATGACAGACATGGGACTCTATATTGGCACCATTAATCACGGCAGGGCTGGTGGCTGTCTGCTACCCAGCTTTCAGTGAGAAACACTTGTTTGTGTCCGTGAGGCTCGTTTCTGGATGTTAAAGATGGTTGACTCTGTGGTCCATTTTAGTGGACACTTTAGGCAATAGGAATCTCTTTACTAGCCCAATCTCAGGTATGCAGAACTATTTTCTAATTCAAACTGCAGTATTACAAATTTATCAAACAGAATGAAAGTATCCTTTGGGTGCAACCAGCCACTTTTTAATTTATTAGCACATCTTTGCATTACATGCAGTTTGCAGTCATCGTAGGGGTGGGTATACGTACACAGCTTCATTCATCTTGGGGACTGGGTTCATGTGCAGAATACGGCTTGGTATTTTAGGAATCCTCTTCTTCTCGTTTCCCTCCCTCCTCTTCTAAATTCCCTTCCTCCATTTTCGTTCTCGTTGATAACATCAATCTTATCTCACATTTATGACATATAATGTTTACGTTCATTTACGTTATTAGGTTCCTGCGCACTGCACATTTTTATTCTACCTATTTCCCCTTCCCCTCTCCCCTCCTCTTGCCCATGTTCCCTTGAACCCCAGCCATCCTGCTCCTCAGTGAAAATGATTAACTATCCTAAGCTAGCAATGATCACACTTAAATGCCTGTTTTGTATAGTGCTGTTGACTCTTTCCTAACACCTTACTTTCTTCTACATCTGTGTCAGAGATAAGCATTATAAATTGGCATCATGATACAGCAGAAATAACAAAGTTTGGGAGCAGATTTGTTATATAGATCAGGCTTTACTAATAATGGGACAAAATGCTGTGGTAATGGACATCTCCCTTGACCCTTGGCATTTGCCAGCGTATAAAGACAATCTTGTCCTTAAAAGAATTATGAAGAGTCACATTGCAGAGTGCTACCTTAAGATCTTAGGTTCTAATGTTTTCAACTATGTCCTTTCAGTCAATGAGCTTTGATGTCAGATAGCTGGGATTTCTGCCTGGGCCTCTCCACTTACCATCGTGCTACTGTGTAGACTTGAGCGACATAAATGTCCTTACTTTCTTTACCTCTGGAATGGAGATGACAACAATGTCTACTTCATTTTTGTGAGAATTAAATAATACCTGCCAGATACTTACCATATATGGCATATAGCAAGGGCTCAATAGCTGTTTTCTTGATCTTTTAACATGTCTACAAATGGAAGATAGATGCCTCTAAAGCCCAATCCTATGGTCGGGGTTTGGTTTAACTATGATCAGTCTTCTTGATGGCCAAAGCTGCCTGGCTGCTCTTCATAGTGTGTTTTGCAGGTGGTACATGAACTTACTGCCTAACAGTGTTGTTGGTATGATGTCTCAGGTTGAAGGGGGCTGAAGAAGCATTCAAGAGGTTTACTTAGTCAGACAAACTATGGAATGAACATGTGTGTGTGTGTGTGTGTGTGTGTGTGTGTGTTCCTGTGTGTAGGGGTTAAATGTCTGTAAGATGTGAAACTGAAGATCAATAACTTAGAATTTTTCGTGGTAAAGGTTGATTGTTTTAGTCAAAAGCTCAGTGTTATTGCAGAACTAAAGTGTGAAATTCTTAGTCTCTGAGGGCACAGAGATTATAATGCCAAATCATTAAACATAGAAGGGGATGAGGTTGATCTATGCAGTCTGCTCATCAATTACAAAGACACTTATATAGATGTAGGTAAGAATGGAGCAGTGCAATTATCTGCTAACCCAAATGATTGATTACGAGATCCTTGCAAGAAAGAGCATAGGCTTGTCCCTGAATCCACTATGTTGGCCTGGTCCTTGGGAGGTAGTAGGCATGTCATAAACATTGGTTAAAAGAATGAAAGAATAACTGGGCCTTGAGAGGAACGATTTCCTGTAAGTGAGATGGAGGCTGTCAGGGGCCAAGGGTTGACCTGTTCTTGCAAGAACTCATCCTGCTGTCTTTACCCTTGTGCAATCTGCATGGAGGTACATCTATTTGGATATTTATGTTCTCTGGGGAATTTGTCAACTTTTTTTTTGGTGAAGAGAGATATTCTTATGATTTGGAAGGAACTCATGAAACAAATCTAGAAATGGAATAAGTTTATATAGACACCTTATCTTGTAGGAGATTAAGTTTCATTATGGTGGTAACTAATTCAGAAAATCAAAGGTGTTGCCAGGACCCACAGCTGTACTTTAGAATCATCAACTCATTTTCCTAGTAAATATTTATTTTTGTCATGGACATTCCAGACTCAGTGTATGGAAGTATCTAAATTTCTGAATGAATAAAACAGACTTGTCTAGGGCAGAAATTATAGGCAGGGTGCCTACACTTGTGAGCAACAATTTAAAGAAGTTGCTGTTCCTTTTGATACTGATAAGGTAAGTCTGGACAGTGACTCTGTGGTTCTCCCACAGTACATTGTCAAGGGGACAGTTAAGGCAGAATTTTTATACATAAACTTCTTAAATTGCCTGAACCTGTCTCCTTAATGATGAAACAATAATATTAATGAACCTAAAATAGCACAGAAGTTTCTCTCAGAAAGTTTCTGTGTCCTCTAGAAAAAAGATGGACTTTAGGAAGTCTGTGCTAGGTCTAGGAGGACAATGAAAGCCACATCAGACACATTTTCCTGATCCAAGTCACAGCAGTAAAGCTGGAATTTCCTAGTGGTTATGAAAATCTCATGGATGATGAGCTGGAAAATTTTCCATGTATTCACCTTGTGAGATCACGTAGGTTTCTTTGTCTCTTTTGGGTGTAAGTTAAAACTTAATGATCAGTTTAGCTAATTGGAACTAGTCCAATAATTCAGAGATCAAGAACAATGGACATTCTTAATGACAATGACCACAGTTAAAACCTGTAATTTCCTACCTCGCTTTTTTATGATAATGAATATTCATATTGGTGAAACTCTGCTGGAGAGGTTAAAACCTGTCTGATTACACCTGTGCTGCACAATTTGGACTGTTCTTTCATCTGTAAAATGAGAGCTGGATCAGATGATTACCTAATGTCCTTCGCTCTGACATCTTAAGGGTCTAAGATTTTATGTCCCATGAATCTTCATTTCTAGGCATATCTGTAGCACCAGGAAAACATGCATTGGCAGGATGATGATATATTCACTTTTATAAGACCAAGAGGTCTTTAACTGGTTGACTAAAAATAGACTATATTTTCATTAGGTACATACTTTCAGTTGCCTCTGGTGCTCTTCACAGTATATTGATAATTATGAGGGCCCTGTAATGCTGACCCATCAACTGGGAAAATGTTGAAGGAAAGCACCTGGAAGGGCTTCTCTTCCTTCCCACCCTCAGGCTCTTGCCATTTCTGTCCTCACTATTCAGTTTCCTGGTTGACTCATGAAGAACAAAAAGCTGTGTGTTTCTGTATTATAAACCTATTCCTCAATATGGGTAGAGTATAGTTTTCATGGCTCAAGTTAACTCTATGTAAATAATGGAATCATAAAATCTGAAGGTTGGAAGTTGTATCTGTTCTGATACTTCATTTAGTTCTCTGAGACTTTCTGTTCACCCTGGCATGTGGATCAAGATTCCAGTTGCAGATGCCAGCCAACTAACAAAGACTGCACCCCTGGGTGCTCCTTTGGACTGTCTCTGCAATCAGCCAGTGTTCTGAAGATGATAGATCTTTCCTAGAGTTAGAGGGGATGGGGTGTAGCCTGGGGGGACATCTTATGTCCTTCTCTCACAAAAGGATTAGAGATTTGACTGGTGTGGGGAAAATGAAGGATACTGTATAATAAATATGAAATTTAATTTAAATCCTGCGAAGATGGGCCTTAGCTACACACAAATTTGCATTGAGAAATGTCTGAACTGGTTCTCCTTTGCAAATCAGTCATTTATTGGTCAAGAAAGACATTTTAGCTTAGGAGTTAAACGAAAAAATGTAAATATTGTCACATTTTCCTTATAACACAAAGTCTAAAAATCTAGTGAGATGATATCCTATGAAAAGGAAATGTAAACCTTGAGTTTACATTTCTATCTTTGGAAGATAGAGATAAAGCACATGCTTTTCAACTGCAGACACTTAGTTATGATATTTTGAGTGGTAGAGAACGTAAAGCTAGGCTGTTTTGACAAGCTTTCCTAAGAAAGGCAGTATGTACATATATTTTTAATGTGTTTGAACATAAACACAAGTGTATACAAGATGGAGAAAAGAAAATAAAACAGGCATCACTCTAGCTATGTTTTCTTTTTCTTACTGCAAAGAAAAATAATTATGTTTTGTAAGATGAAGTAGAATCTAATTATGCCTTGTGCTTTTTATAAAGTAGCAGAATGTAATATTTACAAAGGTGATGAAGATATATGTGTCAAAGTGTAGTCAAACATGACAACCTTTAAATGCTTGGCTAGAAAGTGATCATTAATTACGCAGGACATTAGATGCAGTTGGATTGAGAAGGATTACTGGGCAATTTAACAAAATTATTCTCAAGGCTAGATTTATGTTATACCAGTATACAGTCCAAATGCACGCTTTTCTGCCACACTTGGATCTTGGGTACCGCCGAGCTTAGGTTTGCCCACTTCCCCTCCAACACGGGTGGCGTCTCCGTGAGAGGAGCGATCTCACAGCCTCCTACGAGGCTTTGTGTAGGAAGAGTGAGCTGTCAGAATGGTTACTGATGCTTAAAAACAAAGAGCTCGCAAACCCCCCCTATGCAGGAGGGCGGATGCTGTAGGAGCAAGCAATACGGAAGAAGCGTGAATAGCCAGTGGGTCCACTTTGGGCCTCAGGCTCTGGAGCGGGACTCCTCTTTCCTGGGAGGGGTTAGCAAGAACACAGCAGCCCTCCAGACCAGAGGCTCTGAAGGACGGATGCACGGAGTGAATACTGAGAGATCAGAAGTAACAATATTGTTAGCTGCAGTACTGTGTTCTGAGCACACCCCACCACACGTAGCCTTCGCAGGGCCGGGAGGAGGTGATTAGTCGCAGGGCCGGGAGGAGGTGATTAGTCGCAGGGCCGGGAGGAGGTGATTAGTCGCAGGGCCGGGAGGAGGTGATTAGTCCCAGGGCCGGGAGGAGGTGATTAGCAGCTCCCTTCCCCTCTCCTCCTTCTCTTCCTTCTCTTCCTCCAGTTTCCTCCTCTCCCTTCTCCTCCCCCGCGGTTCCTCCTCCTCTGCCTCGTGCCGCACCTTCCCTGTCATGCCTTGAGAGGCTACGTGACTTGCCCAAGGTCACACAGTTACCGTGTGAACCGAGCTCACATAGTTAGCAGGGTGGCTAACCATATCTGTTTGCTTGTTATTTTCTTTCTGAAAGAAGCATTTATTAGGCAGAACTTCAAAAGTGCGCACTCAGAAAAGTAGTTAGAGCCATGAAGAGAGAGGCACATTATACTCTCAGACTGGGAATATGCGTACGATTTTGGCGGTGGAATTCGACTCTATAGAAAATTTGGACTTGATTTGTAGGAGAAAATTGGTGGCTCACCCACAAGTAAAAAGATTATAGCTCATTTTACAGGTGAAAATACAGTTTGTCTATGATTGAAGAATTTTCTTGGATACTTGAATTTCAATGCTAAAACCCAGACAGTCCTATTAGGATAGAATTGATTACCCTAACAGTGATATTTTCAGAACCCAGCTTCAGCGGCTGAGATACTATTCTGATGCTAATACCTTTCTTGGCAAGTCAGGGTCAGGTTTAGCATAAGAAGATAATGGATACAAATGAACCTGGAACAAGAGGATCTATGTTCAAGGCTTAGCTTCAGCGCTGATCAGAATAACTAACAAGATGAACTTACTGTTGAATCAAGGACCAATGAGTTTGGAGTCTGGTCAAGAACAGAGAGGCAGAGGCCTGGGGCTTTAGTTCAGAGGAAGCGCTGGACCTAATGTGTGCAAGGCTCTGGGCTTACATCCCCCTAATAAAGAAACCAGTGGTATCAATACTCATGATTTATTCAATTTGTTATCTTTGAAACTAATACAATAATAAACAATAATAATAGATGTTGATAAAAGCAATAGGATGTTACACCAGTGCCTTTTTAGAGAGTTTGTATATCTCTGAGAATGGTTCTACTGGGTGTCCTGTTGTACTCTGACCCGGAAAGGGCAGCTGCTGGGTCAGTGTACACTGGGCGCTCTGCAGCACACCACTGACTAAACTGATATGGAATAGAGTTGGACAGGAGAGAGATTCCAGAGCTCGCTGTGTATCTACTTTTTCAACTCCTTTGCTTATTTTGTGTGCTTGATGACTTGGCAAGTTGACTTAAATTTTATGAACCTTTGTTTTTATTATTTAAATGGGAATTGAAGTCATTAGGATATTTTAGTCTGTTAACACTGCTATCACAAAAAAAAATTAGACTAGGTGTGTCCTAAACAATAGATGTGTCTGCTGGTACTGCTTCTGAGAGCTGTCTTGGGCCTCTTTATAAGAACCCTGTCATTCAGGAGGGCTCTGTTCCATGACCTAACCACCTCCCAAAGGCCCATGCTCTAATATCATCCTAAATTCTGAAGGGCCATAAACATTTATAGCATAGCTCAGAATTAAAGAGTAAAGATTAGGAATAATGCATGCCAAACTTCTAACACTAGGGCTTCAACAAACGGAAGCTGCCTATATTCCTACAGATTTTGAAACATAGAATTCAAAATGGAGGCTCGAAATCTTTATTTTTAAAAATTAAAACTATTTCCTAGGATTGGACTTATCATTTTAGCCCGAGGCTGACACCTTGTGGAATTCTTTGATAATCATGAGTTTATTTCTGAAGTGCGTGTATTGTATTAAATTTTCTCTGGAGGCTGACCAACAACGTGGATTAAACAAAATATACTAGCTACTTAAGTCAAACCAAAACAGACAAAGCAAATGAAGATTAACTTAAGTTTTGGAACCTTTTGGGGAGAGTATTTCAGAATTTAATTTACAGTACTATTGCTATTATTAATTAATTTATTTAGTGTTTTCCAAGTAATTAGTTCAGAATTTAAGGCTTCCCTCTCCTGTTACATCAATTATCCAATTCTCAAATCTAATTCAAAGCCTGGCAGAAATCCTTCTACTGCACTTTCATCTGCTGAACAGTTACGCACTAGTGCTCCCCCTCTGAGGGCTTGCTATAGTGGCTGATTGATTATGTCAACTTGAGAAGTTTAGAAGCTTAACTAAACTTAGCTCAGCAATCGGCTCAGTAACTCTACACTGTAGGGTGTAGATGAGCCACCCTAGGGTGGATCATCACCTAGATGATATACAAAGGAAATGAGAAAACACAGAGGAACTTCAGTTTGTTGGGGAAGAGCTCTGGTCTTCAGCTTGGACTTCATCTCCTGGCTTCTGGTGTAGGCTCTTCAGCTTCTACCATCACAGACTCATCAGCCTCCTGGTACGGACTTGCACAGAACTCTCCAGTGAACTCCAGACCTTGGTCTGATTCCTTCAGTCTTCAGTGTGCAGACGGCCTCTGCACGCTTCCTCATACAACTCTTTTCTTGACCATCATAAGCCCATCTTGTAACCTTTTCATACATTTGTACATCTTGTGTCATATCTGTTTCTCTAGTAAAACCCTGACTGATACACTCACTCTCAGATCACACTGACCAGAGCAGCACCATCAGTGCAGGGCAGGCACAGGGCAGGCATAAAATGAAAGGAAGACCCTGTCTTCAAGAATCATTAAGACTTTCAAAGCTCTAAACCACATGTAAGTCTCTTCTAATCATGGGTTCTCTCTGATGGTCTCTTATTAATTACTTTTAAAAATACTTATTTATTTCTGGAACATAATTTCTTTGCTAAAGGAACAAAATATCTTTTTGTCTTTATTATTCTATGTGCTGAGACTGTTTCCCCCTTCTTCAAAGCTCTTCCCTTAAAGGAAAGTAGGGAGAAATTCTACTTAGGTCACATTTCCACACAAGGAGTTTAGGGAAGATAATTTGGATGTGGGACAGCAGCTAAATGACAGATAACCTACCTTATAGTTGGACCAATATAATAAGCCTTCTGCTTCTACTTATCTTTGTATGGCTATTTGGGGAAGACTTGGAGGGTTCTTAAAAGATTATAGTGAGGCTACATTGACCATAATCCACCCCATGTAGGTTCACATTCATCAGTGTAGAGCCTAAGCTTGACTTTGAACCACATTGATGTATGCTTTTTTGGATTGAGACTCCTGGAAGAGAATCAAAACTCAGTTCTTGGAAGAGACACCAGTGGTGGAGACTGGCCAACAGATGCATTGACCTTGGTTCATAATGACCATTTAATCTGAGTCAAAATTACAGAGGATTTGATAGGATCACTTACCACTGCACTTAGATGCCTAACAAGTGCTAAACAGCTATTGATTCTACGGAGCAAAGGATGGCCATGTAGTCGTTTGGTCAGTTGCAAAATCAGATGTTATTATGGCGATTTTCCAGCCCACATCTAGGAAACATTTATGGGACACAAGTTGAGTTGTGTGGCTAAAGCAGATAATTTCAGATGATGGTCACTAGGGCCATTCACCTTCCTCTCTTCTGCTCCCCTCATTTCTAATTTATATTTTATGCCCCGGTAATGTTGACCTACCTGTAGCTTACAGGGCACATCTGTTTCTTCCTCACCTATATACCTTTGCTTAAGTTGCCTTTGTACAGTCCCACCCTGCCCAGATCTGCCCATCCTTTAAGATAAATTGCAAGGACAACCTCCTAGCTCACTCTTGGGTCTACACTTTGATGTTGCACAAGACAGAAATCATCTTTAAAACAAACAAAAAAGGCAAGGGAGCTCCCATCAGTTGTTTGTCAGGGCTTTGGATTGGTGCTGGCAGAGGATGTGACAGTCTCTGGGCAGTTTCTGAGAAAGGGAGAAGAATGTTTCAGTTGAGCAGTTTTGCAGAGAACAGCAGCAGTGCTCCCGGGGGTGGTGATTTGGTGTATTCCCGGCAGTCAGTTTACATCTTGGTACAGATGGGCAAGTGGCAGGGTGAAAAGTTTGGGTGTGAATGTTCCTGACAGCTCATCTAACCAGCACCTCTGTCTTGGCTACTTTTCTCTCACTGCTGAGACAAAATACCTGACACCCAGAATTAAGGAAGGAAAGGTTTATTTAGCTCACAGTTTGTGGCAATTTCAGTCCGTACACAGCTGGCTCCAAGGTAGGGTGGCGTGGCACAGGGGCAATAGCTCAAAGAGGCAGAAGACAGCAAAAACAGCAAGAACAACAAAAAAGGGGAAGCAAGCAAACCTCTTTTTCTCACTGATAGTGTGAGTAGGCTACCTACGCCCTAGGGCGGGTGTAGTGCTCACACCTTCTCCATGCCCTCCTCTTGCACGGGATGAGTACAAAGTCAGGACCCTAGCTCCTTGCTTAGTTCTTTAGTTAAACTTCTAAACTTCCTAAGTTGACACAATGTCATTACAATTTCCTAGCTGCCTTTTGAGTTCTTTGGACTAAAATTATTCTTTTCTTTCCAGGAGACACTTGCAGACTAGGAGAGAATTTGAGGCCTCTGGCCCAAGTAGTCTCACCTGAGGTTGAACAAGGTGCTACTCTGTCTTTTTGTTCTAGGTCAGACTGCAAACAAATAAACAAGTAACTTTTCCACAGTTTATTCAGTGCCACATTTTTCAAATGTTCCTGCCTATCATTGGTGACTGTGGTATTGTAAAATGGCCCCAGATTAATGTAGAAGTGCTGATTTGTACTGTAGAGTAAAAGCAGATAGACGTTGTCATCTCTACCTTGGACTTCCCAGCCTCCAGAACCGTGAGAAATAAATCTCTCTTCTTTATAATTTACCTAACTTTGTTTTGTTATATCAGCTGGAATGGACTAAGACACTCTGCCAGGAAACTGCAGGGAGTGAGCTATTTCCTTGTGGGAGAAAGGAATGATTCTTGAAAGTCACTTCTTTTTTCAGTTCTTGCTGAAAAATGGATGGCATGAATATTCTGAATTTTTGCATCCTGTTTGCATAGAACAGTCCAATTCCAGGCTGAGAGGCATGTAGTAATGCAATAGTTGCAGTTAATCTGAAGCTTGGTATCCTTTTGTCCCTGCAAGCTAGAGAGGCTTAGGAATTTTATTGCCATGATAGCAAAAAGAAAAAGATGTTAAATTTCTCCTTATATGTGTTGTTCGGATAATATGCTTTTCTACCAGTTTGGACTTTAGAACTGTTATTGAAACTTTTTTCCTGCTGAGGAGTAGGAATCATGATAAAGAAAGAAAAATTAGATGATTTTAATAAAGACTAAATGTGAATTTATGGACTCAACATTTTTTTTTTTTTTGGTATTGGGAGTTGAACTCAGGACCTTAGGCTTGCCAGGTAGGCATTTGTGCCATTGAGTTATATCTCTGGCCCTGTGAATTTATGAAATATTGACATTTCTTGAGACTCATGAACTGTAAAATAAAAATATTTTACTAAAGGTCTTGAAAGATCTCTTCCAACTAGAAATTATGGTTTGATGTTGCCCCAGATGGTCTGATACTGTGTAATAGTTTTCTCTTATAGCCCTTATTTATTTTATTATATATTTACTTAAACAAGCCAAGCTTCAAGGTGTATCATTTACACACTGAGAATCATAATTATTTGCTGAAAGAGTTGAATATGGGCAGGTGGTGTCTTTACAGTATCCACCAACAGATCTCCTGAGGACCTGCACAGGTATCAAAGCAATATGTCCAGGAGCAGGGGAGAATAATGCATTTGCAACTAGACTAGGCAAAGCCATCCCCCTGAGTGCTGGAAATCCAGGCAAACATGTTTGCCGTCCTGTGCTGCTACAAGTCCAATTTAGCTGCAGTGGCTCAGTGAGGCAACGATGAGAAGTGATGGAATGTTTTAAAAGCAATTTTCTTTGTATATGTGTATAAATTATATGCATACACATAAAAAACAAGATAGCATGTTCAAACGAATTTAACTGTAAACTGCAATCTGTTTGTTTATAGAGATTTGGACAATGGGAAAGAATCCAATAAAAGACAGTGATACGCTCTAGACCTTGTAAGAATGACGTACCAATTTTCCTCTAGGCCTGACTGGCAAGAGGTGAGTCCTCTGTGATCAGAGTCTGGCTATGAGAGCAGCACTGCCAGTATGAGCTACGACCACTGAAGCAGAGGAGTAACTTCCCCGACCTTTTCTCTGCCCACTCTCTCACCTCCCCCAGCACCTCCCATGGACCAACTCTGATCAGGAAGTCAAGAGTTCAGTTCAGTTTTGAGATGTTAGGCCCAGAGCAGGGCGAGGAAGGGTGGGGAAAGGATGGGGAAGCAGGAGCAGGCAGTGCTGGTAAGCAGCCCATAAGCAGCAGCAGACAGTGTTAGTTAAGTTCTCCACTCTTCTACACATTTTGTTGGTAAGAAGACAATAAGCCCGAGTGGATGTAGATGGTTTCTTACTTGGCACACAACCGGCAGTAAAAACTTCCTGTCTGCAATAGCTAAGCCCAACCCAGGTGTCACGGAGCCAATGCAAACCATGTGAATTTATGGATTCAACATATTTTTTTTTCGGTATTGGAAATCAAACTCAGGACCTCAGGCTTACCAGGCAGCCACTTGTGCCATTGAGCTATATCCCCAGCCCTGTGAATTTATGAAATATTGATATTTCTTGATATTTGATATTGATATTTCTCAAATTTATGAGTCCATAAATTCACAGGTCCAGAAGAATCCTGTGCCTAGAGTGACAGTGGGTTGTGAAGAACACTGAGCATAAGAATACCCCTAAGAAGGATGCTAGAAAACAAGCCCAACTTTGGATCCCTAGGGAAGACATCATCCTGGTTAGAAAACAAATCTTTCATCTGCGCTAGGAGAGGGGACTTGCTGCTACTGTCCACGGATGCTTGCTCTGCACATAGCTTTGGAAAGATCATCCTGAACAAAAGCCATCACAGAGCTCGTAGAAATCCCGCGGAGAATTGCCTCCAATGAGGTACAAATGGAGATTAACTGGCACCACTAAAAATCCTGTTACTATTTATATAATCAGTAGACTGGCCCTAGCGTCTAATTTTGTTCTGAGCACCACCTGCTCCACACGCAGGACTAAAGTTACCCATTTACAACAGTTCTTTTCCTTCTAAGTGTGCTTCTGGTTTTTGCTTTAAAAATATTTGTAAGAAGTAGGTGTATTATGCAGGGTTTTCCAGAGGAACAGAAGGCACAGGAGATAGGTAGATGGACAGAGAAATAGCTGAGAGACAATTTATTATGAGAACTGGCTCGTGCAGTTATGGAGGCTGTGAAACCCTGTGACAGGGCAGCTGCAACCTGGAGACCCTGGGATGTTGGTGGCACGACTCAGTCCAAGTCTGAAAGCCTCAGACGTGGGGAAGGTGATGATACAACTCTATCTTGAAGGCCAAAGCCTGAGAACCTAGGAAACCACTGGTCTAAATCCCAAAGTCCAGATACTGCAGAAACTTGAAGTTTTGATGTTCAAGGGCAGGAAAAGAACGAACTCTCAGCTCCAGGAAATCAAGTCAATTTGCTGATCTCTGAGCTGATTGGATGGTGCCTGCCTTCACTGAGGGCAGATCTTCCTTGCTCAGTGCACACAGTCCAGGCCACTGTCCTCTGGAAACACCCTAACAGACACACAGAGAAATGATGCTTTACCGGCTATCCACAGACACCTTAATCCAGCCAAATTAACACCTAAAAGTTAACCATCGCAGGAGGGAAGTGCACCTTGGTGAATGTGCACCTGGCTTTCTCAGACAGAGCAGGTTTAGGGATCCCTCACCTTTCCTAGGGTGTCTAACCTTACATTTTGCTTTTGTCTGTCAGATGGAAACATCACTCATATTTTTATGTAGGTTTATAATGCCAGATATCTAGTGTCTGGTTCAGGGTTCAGTCCCAGAGTGAGTAATGCTCTGATTAATCATCTGGTAGTTAATCCTAGCTAGATGATGTGGTTTATCCCTAGGTCCCCATGATTTGTAAGGGGATAGCTTTGAATTCTTCCACATTAATGGCTAAGAAAAAGAAGACTGTAATTATGCTGGACAATACAATACAAACTGACTGCAAAAGTCCTCTATGACTTAGCATAAACTAGAGCTACTACTGTGCCTTAGTGGGGTACATTGCTGACCTAGCCTTGCCTTACACGTTTTGTCTGCAGAACAAAAGGAGTAAGTCCCTGGGATATCCTTATTCAAGTGTTTGAGCTTGGATTAGTTAGGGGAAGAAGTGCACTTTTACATAACCCTGTAAATTTAGTGGAAAAATGTAACGGACATTTCTTGAGCATATAAAGTGTAGACTGTTTACAAGGATTCATGAAAAATAACATCTAAGTATCTAAAACTCTTCATAATGTGAACTTCTGTGAGCCTAATACAAAAAGAGATAGGTGTATATTTTTGCTTAACAGTACTGATGGTTTGGAAACCTCAAACTTCTTAAGTGCCATAGCTAATATTCAAAAGTATTGCTTTCTAAGTATGTACAAATTAATGTCAGAGAGCCAAAACAAAACTAATGCAGACATTTACTAAAGAAGACAGATTTTGAGTTACTCAAAATCAAGCGTATGAAATATATTTTCTTCTTTAATTATGGCTAGATGCAGGATAATGAGAGTCCAAGGTTGTAGAATGCAGGAATTTTCTGATCAGATCCCCCAGCCTGCCTTCCTGGTTTTCTGTACAACTACTTATGAGCTCCTGACCCCAACTCACTGTTTCTGTTTCAATGCTTTGACCCAGAGAGTTCTATGACTCCAATGCTCTGAATAGTTGCATATGAATGTGCTTCCCTATCCGATTTTCCTTTCATGTAAGCCCATCTTTCAAAGCCTGATGCATAATAGCAAATTAATACATGTCTGCTAAATGGGCCGATGCATACATTTATTTGAGATGTAATGATTTTTGTAGGCACAGTAAGATGAGACAATTGGATGACATTCTTACTGTAGCAACCAACCTTGAAGTCAGCTCCCTGAACAGATCATTTAAAGTGTTGCATAAATGGATACTATTAACATCCCATGTGAATTATATGCATCTGTCATAATGAAGGAAAGGCTTTTACCTCTCCCAGGTGTTCAGTAAACACTGACTGAGCCAGTATAAGTATAATTTGGGAAGTTATTTTCTCTATATCTCATATTTAATGTTATGGACAAGAATATATTCTCATTCATAAATAATGAGAATATATTCTGTTTCTACTGAGAACATTCTGTTGGTGACTTGAAGATTTGAAATCCAATACCTGTATTAAAGCCATGCTGTGTTACTTTACTGACTACAAAATTTTACCTTTAGTCCTACCCTCAACAACCTCATCAAATATAAAAATTCTGTAAATTACATCCTTGGTGAATTTTCAGTCCTTTTCATTGCTTCTTCCAGATTTATATTGCAAAGTAAACAATAATAAAACTAATAAGCTAGTAAAAGAGTAAACTAGTAAACTAATAAGCTGTCTCAGATTATCTTTCCTGTGGAATTGTAAAATCTCACTTCAGAAAGGGCCTCAAGTGTGGTACCTACTGGACTGAAGTCTTCCCTGAAGGTACACATTCTAGCTGGCTGTGTCCTCAAGAGACTCATACATATAACCATGGGAAGGTGGTGTTAAAATGTAGCTTGTGGAGGGCCAGTCTCAGGACCATTCTTCAAGGCCTTCAGAGATCTTTTTTCTCCAGCATTTTATTTTTTAATCAATTGGATTGCAACCTGATGGAGGCAGTAGGGTTTCCAGGTATCATGTAGGCTACACAGGCAAGTTACATTTCAGTAAATATCAGGTAATTTTCAGTATGGCTCAAGTATTGTATAGGACATACTTAAAAATTTTGTTGCTAATCTGACATTTAAATTTAGTTTTCTTTGTGTGATGAAGTTGGATGGAATGACTGCTGGAGAATCTTCTCCATCTTGCTCCCTTTCTGCTGGGTGACCTACATTTTTGTTGGTAAATCTGACAACACTTCATGGGCATAAAGAAAAAAAGCACAGGGTTAGGTATGAAGATCAAGCTGACTCTGAGTCTTGTCTTGTCATTTATTAGCCAACAGAAGGCAGTCTGATTTCTCACCTACAAAGCAAGAGATAAGAGGACTAGGCATGAGTAGTTATTGTGATGTTTAAATATGGTAATGTATGTTAGGCCTAGGCCCATGGTAGGTGATTAATAACAATAAACTCCACAGGAATAGTACTAATAAAGTTTGCTTATGCTATGAATTTTGACAAAACAGCCTTGCATTCATTAAGAAATAGCATTTATGATGTATATTTTTACATTGTCTCATGAAAATTTGGCTGACTTTCATGCAAACCTGTTTTTTTGTGACTAATCTCTTAACAGTTTTCACAGTGTAGCATGTAACCAAATCAACTGGGTGACTCGTTGAAACATAGTGGGCTGGGCCCCAGCCCCAGACATTATTTGGTTGGTCTACAGTAGGGCCCAAGAATCTGCATTTCTAGCCAGCTCCTGGGTGATGTGCAGAATGCTGGTCCACAGGCCATGATTTGAGAACCTCTGATGTGTGACCAAAGCATTCTGGCTTTATTTTCCTGTCCTTTCTACCTACCTTGTGGGTGAAGTGGTGCCATCTACTGGAAATAAGAGAAAAGAACTAAAAAAAATTATTTTTAAAGAAATAATGAAATCCCTGAGTGTCCTGTCAGGATCTTGTATTATGTGATTTTTACAAATTTTAAATAGACAAAGAATTTTATTGTAATAATAACATTTTGATTGCAGTATTTCTAAGTAAGGAAAATGTTATGCATATTCTGAGTTCTGTTTATAGCTACATATATAAAAGATTTGTGGCCACTGTGTGCTGCTGGTTACTTGGTGATTTCTAGTGGAATGGGATAAAATCTATTTCTTCTGAGTTGCTATTTATTGTTCTGTATAATAAGCAGAAGTGAGATAAGCTCGGAAAATGCTCTTTACTATTCTGTAATTCTACTCAAGAAATATTATGCTTAGCTCCCCTCTCACAGGAGAGAGAATCATAGAATGAAGGTGTGTTCTTTGACACATACAATATTTTCATTTTACAAAAACTAATGTAAATGTTTTGAGGCCTTTCAAATACTTCTGTCCTTTCGTCTCAAGTCACAATTTCTATAAGAAAGTGACAATAATTGTGATATCAATTTCCCTTACAATTTACAGAATTATTTTAAGACCAGAGTAGAAGTGCTCTTAGTAGTCTTCTAGTGCTTCCATAACAAAATCCCACAGATTGGATGGCTTAAACAGAAATTTATTTTCTCAAGTGTCTTGGTTACTTTTCTCTCGTTGCTGAGACAAAATACCCAACACCCAAAATGAAGGAAGGAAAGGTTTATTTAGCTTACAGTTTGTGGAGGTTTCAGTCCTTACTTGGCTAGTTCTGAGGCAGACTGGCGCATGGGCATGGCAGAGGGCAAACTGTTTACGGCAGCAGAGCACAGCAAAAACCAACCAGCCAAAAAGGGAGGAATGGCTCCGAGCAGCCTCCTTTTCTCCCCTACATTGTAAACAGCCTACCCCCACCCAGGGGTCATGAACCTCTCACACAATCTCCATGACCTCCTCTTCCATAGCCTCAGGATGTTTACAAAGTAAGCATCCCAGCTTCCTCCTGAGTCACTCAGCTAAACCTCTAGATTCCCCAAGTTGACACAATGTATCAATCATAACATCAAGTCTAGCCTAAGACCAAGGTGGCACAAAGGTTGTTGTCTTCCGAGGCATTGTGGGAAGCCATTATCTCTGTCTTCATGGTTTTTCTTTGTCTATGTGTCCAACTTTACTCTTTTTATAAGGCCACAAATCATATTGGGTCAGGTCCACTTGAATAGCCCATTTTAATTTAATTACATTTTGTAAGGCCTGTCTCTAAATGTTTTCAAATCCTCGGTTCTAGAAGTAAGAACTTCAACATATGAATTTGGGGGCAGACACAATTAGTCCCCAAAGAGTTGTGTTTGAACACTATGAAAATATTGTTTTAAAATAAAATGTTAGGTTCTTGGGCTTCATTTTCCACATCTGTGAAACACAGAGGTTTCCTGGAAGAGTCTAGAGTAAATCTAGCCTTAGTATTTGCTGTGCTTTCATTTGTTTAACCTTCAGAATCTAAAGTTTCGGACAGGTTTCTCTGGTAGCCACCGAATGCCAGGTCCCAGGATGGGGGGCCATTTGGCCCCAAGCAATGAAGGGAAAGGAGGCTGGCATCAGATTCTCAGCTTTCCTTCCATCTCAGCATTTTCCTTACTGAGAAAACATAGATATAATACACTCTCTGTGGGTCTCAGTGTCCTCCTGTGTAAAATGGGACTGTAATCTTTGTCTAAAGTCGCTGTAATGGTAAGGGAGATAACTTGCATAAAAATACATAGCATAAAGATTGCATAGCAATGGGGGGTCTCAAAATAGGATATTTGCATATTACACATTCAGGTTTGCCTTGTCTCTTCAACAGCACACTGAGTCTTGCAGTAATGCCTCAGTGGTGTACTGAAATCTCTGCCACAGACTCTCTGTGCTTCCCTCTGAGCCCTACTGCTGACACAGAGGGCAAAAGGCAACTCATTTTTCTCCTTATTAATGTGAACAACTTGGCCTCGGTAGGGGCCAGTGATAATAATGATTATTTCAACAGCTCTCCGCCATGACAACCCCTTGTGCTTTAGATGCAAGCTCTGGATTTCCAATAGTACCACTACCTTTCCAGTAGCTAGTTTTTATACAATTTCCTAGGAAGGCCAGAGGTTCTGCATCGAGTTCAACAGAACCTCTGAAGAACACACTGGGCAAGTCTTCCCAGTGCCAGGCCACTGAGTAGGTTTTTAGGGAGTCTTCAGGCATGTTAACCTTTTTTCCTTACTTCAAAATTACCCAAAGCACGAACTACACAGGTACACTCTGTTTAAGTGTCTTTTAGGAGGGGAAGCTCTCATCATCTTTAGGCAATTACAATGTTAATTAAATGTAAAAACTGAGTAAAACCATTAAAAATCTCAGCACCCTAAAATAACTTTCTTCATTGTTGGTCAAAATTTTACTCTAACATTCATATGTGTATGTATTGATAATATACTTTTATATATAGATTATAGGTCAACCATTTTACTGTGCACATATTTTTTCTATTATACTGTTTTGGTTGATTTTTAGCCAATAAGAATTTCCCACTCTTTTGATGTTCAAATTATATTGTATGGATTGAATGGAAAAGAATTTCCCCATTTCTCTATCCATAAGCATTTAGATTGCTTCTAATTTTATAAATGATGTTGCAGTGTTTATGCATGTATATATATATATATATACATATACAACATACACACACACACACACACACACACACACACACATCTATATCTCACTCATTTTTTCCCTCAAGTCATTTCCTGAGGATAAATTTCTAGAAATTGCCATAAACATTTCAAGGTGCAGTTTAGAATGCAGAATTTTTATTTTCCTGCACAGTACCGAACATGTTAGATTCTCTGTAAAAGACATTTTCTTCCATCATTAAACACTTCAGTTCTGAGGTGTAGGAGAGAGTGCCATCTGCTGCCTTAGAAACCTACTTGCTGTACTTTCGTGCTTTTTCATGGAGTGCACAACCATTTACCTTCCATGGTAGGGTCTGCTCCCAGCGTGGGAACTAAGTGTTGAGAAGACTGCTCATTAAGTAGCCAAGCCCAGTGTGATTAGTATTTATAACACAGAGAGCAGCCAGGCAACATTTCTTGTCTCCTTTGGGAAATTCCAAGTCCTAGTTATTGGTTGATGAGAGCTCAGTACAAGGCACTGAAAAATGATGGGTACTATGCTCTGAGCTGTTCATTGCTGCACCCAACCTACCTCCTCACCAATGCAGATCTAACCACCTCAATGACTGGAATGTTCTTTCCATCTCTGTGGTTTGGTCGTATTACTTTACTAGCGGAATATTTTACCTTCTTTCCTCAGCAACTTTGAATTCTAGTTAGCCCTGGAGTCTCATCTAGATACTTTTTCCTTCCCAAGAAGTTTCCAGGATTTTCCATTCCCCGAAATCTTCATACCACACCGTCTTCCATGCCTGATGTTTCATTGTCATATACTGTTTTTAAGGAACAAGTTGAGACCACTTCCCATATCACAAAGGGAATTTCATAACTTGGCCTCTACCTATTTATCCAGCTTTGTGTCTTGTCTTTTCTAATAGTTCTTTTGTTTTGTTTTCTATGCTCTAGGGTAGCACTGTCCAGTGGAAATATAATGGTTATAAGCCAAACATATAATTTAAAATGTTCTGGAAGCCACACTATATTGGGAATAAACAACAATATTGTTCCTAAGCAACAGGAAGTAGTCCAAAACAATAGTTAACCCAAAATGTTTTTATCATTTAAAAATTTGATGCTAAAAACTTCGATGCTACATATATTTCAGTGTTTATTAACACACATGATTTTTACTCTTAGGAGTCCTAAAGTACATACAAATTCCCTCAATGCAATTGGTGTTTCCACCCTTATATCTTTGTATCTTCTCTTCTTTTTTCCTTGGCTTGAATGAGCCCCCTCCCCAGTAAACTCCTACTCCTTGTTCAAAACCCAAAGAAATATTACTTTTCTGGTGATCTTTTTCTTGTCTATAAATTTAATTAACCTCTCTATTCTCTGTTCTGCCATTCTAGTTTGTACATGCTTCTGTTTTATACTCATCACTTGCTACTATGATATATTGATGAAAATTTATAAATAGTTATTTATAGCTTCATACATGATTTTGAGCTTCTTTTAGGGCAGAGACATTCTTTTATCCACTATGTATCCTCAGTGTTCAGCACTGAGCACACTTTTACCTCTACTGAACAATAAGTGGATGGATATTTATTGATTGAATTATAGCCACCTGTCTATGCTGAATGCTTACTCTTTATTCCCATATCACCTTATAGAGATTAATACAAGCTTAATGGAGAGATTTACCCAGAAAAAGCCATTGTTTACTTTTTCATTGTCACACAGATCAGTCTAACAGAGTTAAAAGCAAAGTGAAATAGCTGGAAGAAAGGGAAGAAAATGGTGATGGTTAGATTTTGATGCCTATCTCTGTTCTGATTTCCTGGGTGATTTCTGAGATAACCGGCTTTTCAGGTTAAACTGAGCACTATTTTAAAGAATTGAAGCATGATTGTCTGTATACTTTGAATAAGGTGTATCTCCAAGAAAAGTGTTTTCTTTGCAAAATCCACTTAGATGCGCATGAGGTGTGGGACATAATCTCATTTATAGTTACATAAAAGAAATCCCTTTTCCCTTGTTAGCTTTTCCTACCTTAGGCTTTTGGCAGTATGATGACAGCATTGTCATAGCTTTTGGCAAATATAAAATGATTACTGCTTTTATTTTATTTAACTTCACCTTATTTCAATTAGTATTTTAAAAACTGAACACTTTAAACTGTTAAATTCTTGATAGTTTGTGCAGGAAAACAATACTGTGTCAAGCTTCATTTCATCCCAAGTAGTAATATATAAATGACAAAAAGTCATTTCTACACTTGAAGATATTATAAACCTTGGGAAAAGAAGCTGCAATAATATACTTTAGTGCTGTTCTGCTTAGGTAGAAATTGCTTACTGAGATCAAGTAAAATATGAAAAAATATAACAAATGTGAAAAGAGATATAACAATGCATTTGCCCCTGTAGCTTAGTCTTGTACTTTTATGTCTATTTTTAATACATAATATATATCTTTTAAGTAGGTCTATTTCATACAACAGCCAATACAGATCTATAGGTAAGTTATCCGAGGAGTAATGGGGTTTTATAAGTATGCATGTAAAAATGTTTAGAACTTGAAGGATAAAATTGATTGGCCCTTAAATATGGAGATAAAATTAAACCAAAAACTCTAGTTATTTCAAAATGTAACATTACATATACTTGATCAACAGCTAATTAATATTTGCAAGCATATATTATAATATTTGGAAGTAAATTATAGGTTCAATTTCTTGCCAAAATTCTCAAGCACATGCCAAGACTGCTGGATAATTGATGACCATAAATTAAATGAGAGAGTCATATCCAAATAACTCAAGAAACAGAATTATAAAAATATTTTTATATTTTTACAGAAAAAATATATCTAGGATGTGAGAGAATTTGAATAAATTTTATACAATTACTTTATTTCAAAATTCTTGATGTTGCTTTTCTCCTTTACTCTTTGCCATTTACTGGAATTATATATTACTTGTTTCCATGGTAACTGATTTAACCTTCTCCTGGCATGTGCTTCAATGTTGGGACTAAAGTGATTTATGTTAGGATCATTATTATGTTTATTTAGGAGATCAGTCACGTGTTCAAGTTCCTTCAGTTGATTGCCTTTAATGTTGGGTCCTTATTTTTGCTGTAGGCTAGATTTGTTTTCACAGATTCTTATCTTTGAATTTTTTTCTTTATAGAGATCACTCTAATGACCTGCAGAGTCATTTCTGAGAAAACATGCAGCTGTTTTACATCTCCATTCTTTCAAGTTATATAACTGATTTGCCAGAGAGATGATACAGTGGAAATAATACCAGACTTAAACATTGGACATAGATTCAAGTCTTAAACTATCATTCCCTGAGTCTAAATACCTTAAAATGGAGATACAAGGGATGGTCAAAATATATGGTGTAAGCTTACATTTGAAAAAGAACTTTTTAGAGAGAAGACATATAGCTATTATTTCCTCTTAAAATATTCTCCCTTGCCCTGAACACAATTATCTCATTGTTCTTGCCACTTTCTGAAGCAATTATGAAAGTCTTCTTTTGTGAATGTCTTTATGTGGTCTGATAAAAAATGCAGTGAATGCCACTCGCTACCTAGCGCCATCCAATGAAAACACAGCTTATAAAAATATGATGTGTCCTCAATTCAGTTTATTCATTGGATCTGGCACCATGCAACTTTTGGCTCTTCCCCAAAGTCAAAAGGATCATGAAAGGCAAATAGTTTTAATTGATTCAGGACATTGAGGAATAGACCCACAAACCTTGGCAGATTAAAAAAAAATAGAAACACAAGATGAGAAGACAAAAATATCGCCTCCATCATCTCTCAACTCCCCCAAAGCTCATCAGTGGAGCACTAATGGGAAAGAAGTTGAAAGCTGCATAACTGAATTATATGAAATGACAAAAAAGCAGAAAACAAGATTAAAAAGGTACTCTGTGAGCTCAAAAAGGTATAACTAAAGAAATAAAGAATTTAAGCAACAAAATAATGTTTGTGTACAGAAGACAATAATCAAAAGCTAGTGAGCTAAACAAAATGATACAGAACATGAATGACCAGTTTAGCAATAAATTAGAGTCCATCCAAAGGTACCAAACAGAATTTCAGAGGATTAAAAGTTCTATCAAAAGTATGGTCAGTAGAAGTGATCAGTATGAGGACAGTTGTCAAAACTAGAAAATAGGGCTGATGTGGATGACCATATACTTGGAGATACCTTAGATACAGTAAGAGATCATGAAAAACGGATCCAACTAGAAGACACAAAGACTATTCTAAAATTAATTAGAGAAAGAAAAATCATTAGACAGCATAAATAGCATAAAAAACCTGTTTTCAATAATAAGAGCAGAAGGGCTGGAGGTACAGCTCAGTGGGCTAAGTGCTTGCCGCTAAGCACTAGGGCCCTGAGTTCGATCCCCGGTCCCGGAAAAAAAAAAAAAAAAGAGCAGAAAACTTTCCAAATATGGGGAAAGAAATTAACATACCAATAAGATAAACACACGAAACCCCAAGTAGCCACAAACAGAAAAGAACTGCAAAATACATCAGAGTCAAAATCCAAGAAGTCCAATACAAGGAAAGAATATTAAAAGGTATTAAAGAAAAACAACAAATCACTTATAAAGGTAAACTCATTAGAATTACAGCAAACTTTTCAACAGAAACTTTAAATGCCAGAAGAGCTTGGAGGGAAGTGTTTTAAACCTTAAAAGAAAAGAACCTCCAATCTGAACTGGTATATCCTGCAATACTATTTCTCAAAATTAATGGAGAAATAAGGTTTCTACAACAAAAAGAACTTTTAAGAAATTCATAATCACCAAACCAGCACTCTAAAAAAGTTAACAAGAGTATCCTCAAAAGAGAGAATGAATCCCACACTCCCACTATCACAGGAGTGACACTGAGCCCTGGTGAACTTTGGGAGCCTTGGTGAACTGCACCCGCCCATTGTGGGAGCCCCAGGGAAAATTGGGAGCTCCAAAACTATCAAATTGAAGGAGCAAAATGCAATCTCAGACTGCCAGCCAATCCAGAACAAGTCCAGGAGACAATGACATAGAAGAACTTGGAAGTCACACACCTGAAATTTCTAAAATGATAGAAACTGAAGTAAAGAAACATCTCCAACAAGCTAGAGAAGAAATAAGATCAGACATAATATCTCAGGTAAAAAATAAATAACAACAATGAAACAATTGTTCAGAACATCTAAAGAAGACAGATAAAAGTAGAGGAACATAGAAAAATGATGGAAAACTTAGATGAACAATATAGGAAAGAATTAGAATGCATGAAACAGATTCAAAGAGATATCCAGGAGATTAAACATTCCATTAAAAACTGGCAGAAGTGCTTGAATGAAACTGTAGATAGAATTTCAGACCTTGAAGACAGCATTGCAGCTAATGATCACAAAAAGAAGATCTCTTAAAAATACAGTCCTCCCTCGTTATATTGTGGTTCACTTATTGAAGCTTCACTGTATCATGGGTCTTTTAAAAAATATATATATAGGGGCTGGGGATATAGCTCAGTGGAATAAGCGCTTGCCTAGCAAGTGCAGGGTCCTGAGTTCGATCCCCAGTACCGCCAAAAAAAAAAAAAAAAAAAAAAAAAAAAAAAAAAAAATATATATATATATATATATATATATAAAATTCTGTATTGTGGAGTTTTTGCTATAGTATGGGATTTTGTAGTTTTAGTAGGTATTTATATAATATTTATTATTTTAATTATTTTTGTCTAAAAATTAAAACAGTAAAAATACTAAAAATGTTAATTCAAATATATTAAAAGAATATTAAATCAAAATAAAATACTGTACAGTATATATTTCATCAGCAGATAAAGATTGTACTGTACACAATAGAAATGCAGTATGCCACTACCACTGGCCTGAGCCTGATAGAACCAGCTGTCCAAGTGAGCGACCCACACCAGGTGGGTCCTGCTTTTAGAGGAGGAGGGCGCTGGGCAGGGAAAGTGGTACAGGCTAGGTGCTGGGTTTGGTTGGGCTGCAATTGTGGCTAGGCTGGGTCCAACATGCCCTACTATGTGACCCACTCCTGCCTTTCACACACACCTGCCCCATCCTTTCCTTCTGCCCTCGAAACTGAGATGTCAATTCCCTTCGGATGTGCCCAAGTGCTGCCCCAGCTGGAAGCATAAATAGCTTTTGGGAAGAAGGATCTCTCAGGAAGGTGTGTGAGAGTGTGGGAAAGGTTTATAGGAGTGTGGGAAGGGTTTATAAAGGGTTTATAAAGCCTTAATATATATATATAATGCTGCTACTTTGTAGATTTTCACCTAATGCAAGCTTCCCTCAAAAGTATCTTCTGCTATGGGTGAGGGATCAGTGTAACAAGCAACCAGGAAATAACAATTCAATAGCTGCAAAATGATGCAAAGAAAAACAATGTAAGACTGATAGGTGTCAATGAAATAGCAGGGGTCAAAAGAAATGATATAAAAAGACTATTTGCAGATGTAATAGCAGAAAATTTCCCAAGCATGGAAAACGAATCTGACATAAACGTAAGTGAGGCATATGGAACTCCAATTAGCCATAACTGAAATAAATCTACACCAGCATATGATAATTAAGATCAAAGAACTTCAGCAAAAGAACAAAATATTAAAAGCTGTTAGGGAAAAGAAACAGATCACCTGTAAAGGAAAGCCCATCAGAATCATGGCAGATTTCTCAATACAAACCATGAAGTCTAGAAGAACTGGAGTGAAGTGTTTCAGGTCCTGAAAGAAAACAACTTCCAATCCAGATTGATTTACACTGCAAAACTATTCTTCAAAATTAATGGAGAAATAAGATACTTCAACAACAAAGAATAACTGAAGAAATTCAAACCAACTCTACTGAAAGATATTCTAGAAAAAGATGAAACTGACCACAATTTCAAAAACAACAATAGGAAGGAACCACCAAGCAGAGCAAACAATTAAACAGAGGGGAAACAGGGCAGGAAAATAACATGACAAAGGTAAGCCAATACTTAGCAGTTATAACCATCAATAAAAATGGCCTCAATTCACCAATCAAAAGAAGCAGGCTAGCAGAGTGGATCAAGAAACAAAATCCAACAATATCCTGTGTACAAGAAACACATTTAACTCAAAAGGAAATTCATAAACTGAAAGTTAAAGGGTGGAAAACAATACTCCATGCTACAGGAACCCAGAAAAAAGCAGGGGTAGCTATTCTGTTTGCAGACAATGTGAACTTCAAGCCAAAAATGATCAAAAGAAATAAAGGTCACTACATACTTGTTAGGGGAAAACTTCCAGAGGAAGAGATAACAGTCATAAATATCTATGCACTGAATACAGGAACATTCAACTATATAAGACAAAATTTAACAGATATAAAAAATCAAATAAGCAGTAACACAGTCATAACAGGGGATTTTAAAACCCCATTGTCACAATGAGATAGATCAATTAGACAAAAAGTCAGTAAAGAAATAACAGAAATAAACTAAACCTGTGAACAAGTGGACTTAGTAGACCTTTACAGAGTGTTCACCCAACAACACCAGAATACACATTCTTCTCATCCAAACATGGGATTTTCTCTAAAATAGACTATATACTAGTCAAAAGAACATGCTTAAGTGTATGAAAAGGAATTGAAATTATCCTGTGAATACTACTGGAACATAGTGCAATGAAATTAGAAATTATTACCAAAGGAATTGCAAAAATTCCATAAACACATGGAAATTATATAGTACCTTCCTGAACAACCAATGGTGACAGATGACATTATAGAAGAGAGTAATCAATATATACAATCAAACAAAAATATATATACAACTTCCCAGAACCTATGGGACACAATGAAAGCAGTGCTCAGAGGGAAATTTATAGGGGTGAATTCCCACATCAGAAAAACAGAATGAACAGAAGTAAACAATCTTATGCTGCACTTGAAGCTTCTAGAAAAAGACACAGAAGTCAAGCCTAAAGCCCAAAGAAGGAAGAAAATTATAAAGATCAGAGTGGAAATTAAAGCAATGGAGACTAAGAAAATAATGAAAAAATTAATGAATCAAAAAGTTGGTTCTTTGAAAGAATAAACAAAATTGATAAATCCCTAGCCAACCTTAACAAAAGGAAAGAAAAACAAATTCATGCAATAAGGAATGAAAAAGGTGAAATAACTACAGTTTCTATAGAAACTGAGAAGATCATCAATACCTACTTTGAAAATCTTTACTATCATAGGATGGAAAACAGAGAAAATGGGCAGATTCTTAGCTAGGCATGAATTATGAAAGCTGAATCAAAAAGATATAAAAATCCTGAATAATTCAAAATGGTCAATGTAAAAATGAAACACTTAAGAATCAATCTAACAAATGAAGCAAAAATATATCTAGTGAAAATTACAGTGCTCTGAGATAAGTGCTCAAAGAGGATTTCAGAAAATAGAAAGATATCCCTTGCTCATGGATAGGAAGAACCGACATTTTGAAAATGACCATACTCCCAAAATTATTGTACAGATTCAATGCAAGCCCAATTAAAATCTGTATATCTGTATATCTTTATATCTCATAGATCTAGAGAAAACATGCCTAAAATTCATCTGGAACCAGAAGAGACCTAGAATGGCAAAAGCAATCCTGAGCAACAAAGGAAAAGCAGTACGCATCACAATCCCCGACTTGAATGAATTTATACTACAAAGCTACTGCGATAAGATTAATATGGTACGGTAAAAAAAAAAAAAAAGACCTGAGGATCAATGGAACAGATTAGAAGATATAGAAACAACTACAAACACACTCAAGCCCCTTATCTTTGACAAAGGGGCCAAACATGTTCACTGGAAGAATGATAGCCTCTTCAATAAATCGTGCTGGAAAAACTGCCTTTCCACATGTGTAAGATTAAACTAGACCTATGTCTATCACCATGCATTCAACTAAAGTCAAAATGGATCAAAGATCTAAATATTAAAACAGAAACACGAGGGGCTGGGGATATAGCTCAGTGGAATAAGTGCTTGCCTAGCAAGCGCAGGGTCCTGAGTTCGATCCCCAGTACCGCGACAAAAAAAAAAAAAAACAAAAAACAAAAAACAGAAACACTAAATCTAGTGGAGGAAAAAGTAGGTAGAAATCTTGAAGACAGTGGGGTAGGGGGAGAGCTCATGAACAAACCGCACAGGAAATACTTCAAAGAATCAACGCCTGGGATCTCAAATGTTTTGTTTATTATTTTTCATTCTCTTTAAAAATAAAGAAAGAGGTAATGAAACCAATAATCCTTCAAAGTGCAATGGAATGAATATATCTGAAAGGGTGATCCGTTAAGTGGAAGGAAAAAAGAAGGAATCAACAAGAGAAAAATAGTACAATGATAGCACTACATTATTATCTTTCAGTCACAACTCTCAGTGTGAATGGCTTTGACTTCTTAATCCAAAGACACAGATTAGCAAACTGGATCAAAAACCAAATCTAATGGTATGCTGTATACAAGAAAAATATTTAATCCCCAAAATATTAATCTACTAAAATCCAGATGATGAAAAACAGTAATCCTTGCAGTGGAAGTCTAAAAACAAGCAAGAGTAGCTATCCCATTTTCAGACAAAGTGGACTTCAAGCCACAACTGAACAGAAAAAGCACATACGATCACCACATGTTGATTAAGTGCATAGCTCAACAG
This sequence comes from Dinomys branickii, assembly GCA_004027595.1. Classification (NCBI taxonomy): domain Eukaryota; kingdom Metazoa; phylum Chordata; class Mammalia; order Rodentia; family Dinomyidae; genus Dinomys; species Dinomys branickii. The sequence goes on along the minus strand of PVLD010005282.1, from coordinate 54,525 downwards.
GAAAAGGTAACAACTATAAACATATATACATCAAATATTGGCACACTCAGTTCATAAAATTAATGCTATTGGACATAAGAGACTGAAAAATACCAAAACAGTTATAGTGATAGATCTCAATATTTCACTCTCACAAGTAAATAAGATAGACCAAAAAAAAAAAATCAAGAAATATCTGAGTTGAATCACACCTTTAAAAAAATGGACTGAATAGACACCTATGGAATATTCCACCCAACAAGAGCATACATATTGTTCACAGAATCCCATGGAATTTTCTCCATATAGCCCAAATACCAGCCCATAAAGCTACTAAGTATTTTAAAAAATCAAAATTATTCCATGTATATTATCAGATCATAGTGCTATGGTACTAGAAGTCAATGGCAAATGAAACCACAGAGAGTGTGCAGAAACATGTGGATATTAAACAATATACTTTTGAATAATCAGTGGGTTATAGAAGAAATCAAGGAATAAATTACACGGTTCCTAGAATCAAACAATGACAGTGTAACATATCAGAACCTATGGAACACAAGGAAAGCAATCCTAAGTGTGAAGTGTACAGATGTTAATGCCCTAACCACAAAAACAAAGTGAACTCAAATAAATAACCAAATAATTCATAAAAGTCCTAGAAAAATAAGAAAAATCCAACTCCAAGGCCAGTCCAAAGAAGGTAATTGTTACGATTTGAGCAGAAATTAATGAAAATATGAGTGAAATATTATAAAAAATCAAATGAATAAAAAGATAGTTCTTCAAAAGCATAAAGCAAACAGACAAACCCTTAGCCAATCTTATAAACAAAAAGGAAATGAAAGGGAAGGGAAGGGAAGGGAAGGGAAGGGAAGGGAAGGGAAGGGAAGGGAAGTCCATGTCATTAGAATTGAAAAAGGTGAAATCACAGTGGACACTACTGAAATCTAGAAGACTATATGTAACTGCTTAGAAAATCTGTACTCCAATAAATTAGAGAATCCAGAAGGAATGGATAGATACTTAAATACACGTGAATTACCAAAATGGAACCACTAAGATTTACAAACTCCAAATAATCCAGTAATAAGCAATGAAATTGAAGCACTAATAAGACAAAGTCTACCAAATAAGAGAAGCACAGAACACAATGGATTCATTGCTGAATTCTATAAGAATTCAGGGAAGACAAAATGTCCAAAATACTCCTCAAAGCCTTTAATGAAATTAAAAGAGAAGGCGTAATTACAAAATGACTCCTGGAAGCTAACATTATCCTGATTCCAAAGCCAGACAAAGAGCCTACTAAAGCAGAGAACTACAGGCTAATCTTAAAGAATGTAGATGCAAAAATCCTCAACATTATACTGACAAACAGAATTCAACAAATCATTAAAAACATCAAATATCATGAGTAAGCAGGCTTTGTGCTAAGGATACAAGGAAGGTTCAACATATGAAAATCAGTACATGTGATATGTAATTTAAGGAGAAGCAAAGATAAAAATCAAATGATCATCTTGTTAGACACATGAAAATCTTTTGACAAAACCCAGCAGGGGTTTCAGGATAAAAAGAAAACCCTGAAGAAAAGTTATAGAAAGACCTTATCTTAATCTAACAGAAGCTATTTATAACAAACCAATGGCCAACATCATATTAACGTGGAAGAGCTGAAAGCTTTCACTATAAAATTAAAAAGAAGAAAAGGATGTCAACCACCACCATTCTGTTCAATACAGTACTTGAAATATTAAATAGGATAATGAGCTAATAGAAAGAAATAAGAGGGATGTGTGGAGAAAGAAGGAAGTCAAACTATCATTGTTTGCAGATGACATTGTCCTCTACATACAGGACCCAAAAATTTTCACAGAAATACTCCTGGAATTAATAGCTATATTCATACCTCTTATCATGTATTGAACTAAAATAAAAATGAATCATAGATCTAAATATTAAGACAGAAACATTTAATCTGCTGGAAAATGAACAGGTAAAACTCTTGAAGATAGGTGTATGCAAGAACTTTTGGAACAGAACCCCAATTGTGCAAGGAATAATATCAAGAATCAACCTAAGAGGTCAGATCAAATTAAAAAGCTTCTTAATCACAGAGGAAACAACCAAAAGAATGAAAAGACAAGCCACAGAATGGAAAATAATACCAGCTATACTTTGGGCAGAGGACTATATCTAGAATATGTAAAGAACTCAAAACATTATGATCACCCCAAATAAAAAAGTCAGTCAAAAAATGGGCAAGTGCAATGAATAGACACTTCTCAGAAGTAAAAATAGCCAATAAATACACGAACAATGTTCAACATTGCTAGCCATTAGACAAGTGCAAATCAAAACAACACTGAGATTCCATTTTACTCCAGAAAGAATGGCTATTCTCAAGGAATTAAATAAAAACAAATTCTGGGAGGGTGCAGCAGAAAAAGGAACTTTTCTACATTTTTGGCGGGAAGGCAAATTAATACAAGTCCTATGGAAATTGGTATGTAGATTTCTCAAAAAACTAGAAATAGAAATTCTATGTGACTCAGCTATTCCTCTTTTAGATATATTTCCCAAAAGTTAAAGATACCAGTGATATACACATAGTCATTTTCAAAGCAGCACAATTCATATAGTTAAATTTTGGCAGTGGCCTTTGCATCCATCAGTAGATGAATGTTTAAACAAAATATGGTATTTATGCACAATGGAGTACTACTGTGTCATAAAGAAGGACAAATTTGACTAATTTACAGGAAAATGCATGCACCTCAAAACCATAATGTTAAGTGAAATAAATCAGATATACTAGTTTAACACATTCCTGCTGGGGCTATAGTTTGTATACCTTAATGCCAGGAGCTACTGATAAAATTCTATTAGTCAAAAGACTGATAAAAGTGATAATATCTATTGTTACCACCAGTGGTACAAGTCACCCTATGCATATACCACTGATAGTTCCAGATGCTGGGAATGTGCTAAATATTGCATAGTTTGTCTTATATGAGAAACCCAAAATATAAATAAATGAAGGAGCAAAATCAAAGACATAATCTTTTGCAAAAGGGACCAAGAGATGGAGAAAAGGGGGAGTTATGGGAGGGAAAGGGACGAAGAAGATTTAAGATGCATTGCTACATGTACCAGTTCCCCAAAGTGAATATAATCATCATGTACTCCAAATATGTACTAAGAAAAATTAAGAAGTGGTATGAGGAAGGAACATATCATGTAAAAAAGGGAACCTTAGACTGCCACATTGAAAGCACACATAGTAAACACAATGCTATAGCAAAGATGTGAAATCAAACTGCATATCAATAGATGAATGGATAAAGAAAATGTATATAGGCATAAATGAATGTTGTTAAACCCTAATAATGAATGAAATCCTGCATTTCAGCAATATGGATGGAAGGAGAGGTGATTAGCTTAAGTGAAACAAGCCAGACATAGAAATATAGCTGTTAGATGTTCTAACTCATTCCTGGAAGCCAAAAAGTCAAGAAAACAGCATGGAATCATGGTCAGGAGAAACTGGGAATGCCAGGATAGGGGCAATGTAAAGTTGATAGATAAAGGGCACCCAAACGCAAGAAGGATTCTGACTTCTACAGCCCAGTAATGTGACTATTATTTAAAACCAATCTATGATATTACCCAAAATGACTAGAAAGATGGAAAATTTCCAACACATATAAACAATTAACATTTGAACGGATGGAAATGCTTTTTTACCTGATTGGTTTATATAATGTACTGTGTACACACATCAAATTAGCGTAACATACTCCATAAAGACATACAAATATTATGTTTCTACTCACATTAAAAAAATAAAATGTAGTGTTAGGTTGTGGGATATGGGTCACAAGTAGTTACAGTATTATATTTACTGACTGATTTATAGCTATAATTTCTACATAAGACTACGTTGCTGAAACAACAGAATTAATTTTCAACACATATTGGAGAGCCAAACAATAATGTTCCTTATGATGGCTGGACTCTAGTCTTTACTTTTAGGATCTCACTGGAATGAAAATTTGTATTTATAAAAGCAACAAAATACACTGTTCCTTGTACTTCCCATAAGGCCAACTAGAGCATTTGTTTCTCAACTGATTTGGTCTTCAGGGTTTCTCTTTATTGTGTGGAAGAATTTCTGGTCTTTTCTATATCCATCCTATATGACATTTGACTATTTCCTATATAGCTGAGGCATTCTGGCTACAGTTTCAGAGACTGTGTGGGTTAGTAGTGGTTTCACGTCTGAGTAAACTTGGGGTTTTCAGATCCTGCCTGATTCTTAACGTGAAAGGCCATGAAAAGAAGTGGGCCATAGTTAGTGGATTAATATTCATCTCCTTTCTTGTTTGCCTTTAACACTCCTTGGACAATATTCCAACTCTAGCCAGTTGTGTTACTAGGTATTGGAGAAATAATAATAATATCCCTGAAATAGGAATTTATAAATCACTTTCTCATGGGAGAGAATATTGTGTGGTGGTTAGACACAGAAAAGCATTTAGAAACTACCACAACACTTCAATTACCAGATGCACTTTTTCCTGTCTACTTAACAGATCTGAAACTAAGAAGTTGCAATTGATGGCATGTTGTAGTTTAATTGACCACATTTTTGTGCTCTGTGGGTGGTAGATAAAACAGTAATGGTGCTCTCAGATTAGATGATACAACTTTATGTTTGTGAGCCATAGAAAAATGCCTTACCTCTCATGTTGATATTAACTAATGGGTATAACTATCTTTGCACAATCCTCAACATATAAAAACTACAAAAATAAAATTACTGCTGCATACTACATTATTTTAGGTTTTTCTTTATCTCTGTAACACAGAGTGGAGCACAAGTTGATTAATTTTAATGTCAGTAATATATATTTTGGGATTACCTAGTTTTTAATACTGTTTTTCTAATTATTTATTTGTTTTTATTATAAAATATGATCATGGAGAGGACAGGATAGTAAGTATGAAATAGGCTAGCAATATACTTGCAAAATGTCTTATGTTCTTAAAACTCTTTAGTAGTCTGATTTTCATATCTTCCCAGGAGGTAAAGAGCAGAAATATTATCCTTGATTTAAAGAGTGGAACAGACTGTGTGCCTTCAGGCCACTCAAATACTTTTAAAAATTCCTGGTCTAGAGCTCTCACTTGTGTTGCAAATCCCACCCACACTGACAGCATTAACTCTCATTACTTTTAGATTGCCAGTTACATTTCTCGAAGTAGTAGTCGCTCCCATTTCTTAGACATCCTCACTAGGTGTCTTGTTCAACTCTATGTGTTACATGAGCTAATCCCCTTGTCCCTGAAACAGGCTCACTAGAGTTGATACTCTACGTTTGCTTCTTTTAGTGGCACAGTTACCTTTCACAAAACCATACAGCGATATTTGACTTTCTCATTTCCTCAGAATCCTTCCTCAGCATTTACTGGTTCAATAAACCTTCACTGCTGCCACACTGTAGATAGGTCATTTACAATGGCTTTCTATTTCCAATTCATTCTATAGTTAATCAGATAAATCTTTTAAAAACCCACTTTGACTATATCAGAGAACTCTCCATTGGCTCAGTATTAGGCAGAGTGAAGCCTAAGGATGTATACTGAAGGATCATCTAAGGTCTAATTAACATAATTCTTTGGTCATAGGAGGCTGAGCAATAACAAGCCTGGGTTGATACTGAGTTCACTGGCTCATGAGTTGAGCAAGGAAAAGATAATCCAGTGTAGACACTCAAGATCTTCCCACATCTGACTTCTTTTTAACTATTTAAATTGATCTTTTAATTAGTGTCAACATGAAACCTTTTCTTTTATGCAGCTAGTTTTTCCAATAAAATATGAACACACCATCCATAAATACAGCCTGCATGCTTGATTGTATTGCTTCCCCAGTGTGTATTCAACTACACTTTACTGAGGACTTTCAAGGCACCTGGAACATCAAAATAAAGAAGATCCTATTCTGCCTTTTAATAGTGCACCGAGATGCAAGGCCACAGGTGAGGAGGAGAGGGAGGCAGTAAGCAATTAGTTTCCATGCACAGCAACAGGCACTGTTGCTGCTAAAGCAATTTATAGGATCATAAAGAAGCCATTCGTTTTGCCCAAGTACAATTGAAGGAGGCTAAAATGTGGAGGTGCCATTTGAACATATCCTTTGCATCCTGTCAATCTTCAGATCTGAATATCCAAAGAAGCCATTCTTCTCAATGTCCGAACACCTCTAATGGGGTGTCAACCTTCCTCTATCACCTTCAGAAACTCTTTTAGAAAGTAGTGTTATCTCTTGTTTTCATTAGTCACCTATGTATTTATCTGGACTCCTCCAGCTAGATTATAAACCCTTCAGCACCCTCTAGTGTCTTAGAAATCATGTTTTTGCTTTTTAGTATCCACTTCCAGGACATAAATAGAAAATAAATCCACGTTTATTAGAAGATCTCAGTCAATCCTTTGTGTACATGCTATTTTTCTAGGAGCCACGCATTCAGAAGTTGCAGAAGTCATATATTTGGCCACGCATGAGGGAATACAAGTTCTAATGATTGAGAATTTTTTGCAAAGGGAAGAATATATTCTATTCAGTGTCACAGCTCTAATTTCAGGCGGAAGGTGCACTGAATAATTCTGCTCACATACAACAATTCTTCAGATGCTTATTATAGAGGTGACGAGCGGGGTACTTAGCGTTCAGGAGGAAATGTGCATGTTTGGTACAAGCACCGCAGACAGGAGAGAATGATGGAGTGTGGTCAGCAGCATATGCCCTGGGACTGCAAAAAATATGCCACAGGGAAGGTTTATGGGGTTTCTTTAATCCTTAAGTAGTATTTCAGGTCTGTGAAATATTTAAGATTGATGATCAGGATCAGCTTTCTTTGGACGGATGTAGGTGGCTGCTCTTTGCTGATGCTTTCAGCAGTGATTTCCAGACTGCGACCACAGTGTGCCTGCTTTCCTTCTTCTGTCTACATGTAAGGCAGGTACAAACTGCGGCTTGTTTCAGCCATTTAAGAACAAAATGAGAAATATAAATAAAATGGATCAAAGTGAGGGATTTTATGCCAGTGAAAGGGTGCAAGCTTGGAAGATATTTATAAAAATTCAGTAGGTGATAGCCTAGTTTCATTAAGTCTTCCACTGTTCTAAGAGTATCCCAAGAATCTGCCTGTCAGAGAAGTTGCTTTTTATTTGGGTTAAAAAAGAGGCATAGTTACTCAGCTTTCTTCTGGTAGTCATGGGCACTAACCAATGAGAGGCCAAAATGAAAAAAATTCCAAATACTGAAGTTTAGAAGTTTAGTATAGTGACTCACCTTGTCCACTCGTTTCATAAGAACATTTATACAAACACTGTATTGCATTATATATGATCTTCAGAGAAGGTGGCACAACTCCTAAACATATGCTTTCCTCTTCACCAGGCTTATCATAAGTACACATTTTCATCTAGCATTTGCTGAGCTCTATCCGCCATTTTACTTGTTTCCCTCCTCCTCCAAGTTTAAGTCTTTGTTGGGAGGTAAATAACAAGTGTCCTTCTCAGTAGTCATAGAATATTTGGCAGAATTTTCCTACAATCAGGGCCACTGTCTTCACTTTAAACTAATATAGGTGTGATGTTTTAAAGGAACAGTTTTTACTTGGGAGTTTGTTTAAAGAAATTTTTATGATGATTTCTAAAAAGATACATTTGTTGCTCTAACTTTTCAATATGATTTTCAAATATTAGCTAAATAGTCCAGACAAAGCAGAGGGCAATAATTTTAGAAAGTAGAAAGCAAAGTTCCTCAAACAAACCTAGTTTGAAGTTCATTTGTCATGCTCTGACATTTTTATTAGGATGTGTGGTCAATTCCTCAATAATATAGGTTTTCTTTTTCTTTTTTCCTTTTTTTTTTTAGTCTGAGCCTCTTATTCCAAATATTAAAAAGTGGGATACCCAAATCAGATTTTTGAGTAAAAATTCAAATTTTGTCAAATTTCTTTTAGTTGATACACAGTAAATAAAATATTAAAAGACAAATGTAATTTTGGAGTAGAGATAACTAGTCAATTCAATTGTCTTTAAGCATTTCATGTGTTTTACTTTTTAAATATAAATACAGAAAAAGTAATTTTGCCAAATATACACTATTTTTGATTTTGACAGTTCAGCTAAGCCATATTTCCTATTGGGAAGTGGGATAAGTTAGTCCAATATTCCAACAGGAGCAACTTGTGGTATTTATTACACCTTTAAAAATCACTCTACTGATTATTTCAAAGGACTTACCTTACTGTATCTGTGTGTGTGCTTCAAAGTTAAAATGTATTTTTATTTCAGGTAATAGGGAGGCTTCTGGGCTGAACGTTCAAGTTTATTCATAAATAGGAGAGGAAGGAGAAACCATGAGTAAAACAAACACGGAAACCCAGGAGAGAAGAGTGCCCTGGAGGCCTGTGCTAATGGTAACGGAGGCCACGGAGGCCCCTCCTCCAGCATTTTCCTCTGAGTTCAAACTTGTGTGACAAAGGACTCACAGATACACTTTTTAGATATTTAAATGATGCCTTTGCTCCAAAATGTACTCAAACTAATTTTACTTGCCCTACATAAGATGGCAGGCCACACACTTGCACATCAATATGGCGTGCATTATGCAATTATAGCAGTTTGTTGAAATCTCTGAATTGTATAGAATTAGATCCGGGGGCAAAAGTTTAAGCTGCTGTCGATTTTGTTCAGTTGTGTGTTTTGTTGGAAATGGCTTAGTTTTTTGTTTGTTTTTTGGAGTGTTTTGAATTGAATCCAGGACCTCATTTATGCTAAGCAATCCTCCAACAGACCTACATACACAACCTCTAGTTTGGCTTTTAGTTTACGCTATGGAACAGTCTCTGACTTAAAATACTTTTTTATAGTCATTTCTGGCTGTAAGGCTGAAAAAGTCATGTTGGCAAAGGAGCTGGTTCTGAGAGATTTCTTAGCCAGAAAAACAGGAGCTGTTGTCACTGCTTTGGAGTGATTGGCCTCTTTGATATCTGTATTCATGTACAATAAGCTGAGAAACAATACTTTTAGAACAGAGAACACAGAAATATACTCAAGTGATCTTTGACAAAGGAGTAGATACAATGCAATAGGAACAAAAGTTAACCTTTTCAAGAAATGGTGCTAGAACAGCTGGATATCCACATGCAAAAAAAAAAAAAAGATACAGACATTACACTCTTTGAAAATTAAATGGAAACTCAAAACTATAAAACTCCCAGAAGATAGCATAAGAAAGAACTAGGATGACCTCAAGTTTGGCAATGGCCTTTTAGATGCAAGAGCACAGGTATGAACCTTGAAAGATAGAATTGATAAAGTGGATTTCATTGAAATGAAGCATTTCTGCTCTGCAGAAAACATTGTCAAGAAAATCAAAACAGAAATCAGAGTGGGATAAATATTTTCAAAGACATATTTGATCAACAAGAGTTTTTAAAAATGTACAAATAATTATTTAAATCTAACAATTAAAAAAAACCCAAAAGTACTTAAAAATGAACCAAAGACTGCAAAGACACCTCACCAGAGAAAATACACAGAGGGAAAATCAGCATATAAATAGATGTTCTATATTGTATCATTAGAAAAATGCAAAATAAAACAACAGTGAGACACCACTACACACCTGTTAAGAATGGCCAAAATCTAGAATCCTGACCATACCAAATACTACTGAGGATGTGAAACATAGAACTCTCCCTCATTGTTAGTGGGAATGCTAGATGGTACCACCAGCTTAGAATATAACTTGGTAGTTTCTTGCCAAACTAAATATACTCGTGCTGCTCCACACCTTGCTATGTATCTGAAGAAGCTGAAAACTTATGTCCACATTAAAAATAACCAGCATACAAATGTTTACAGTAGCTTTTTTCACATTTATTAAAACCTGGAAGCAACTGAGATATCCTTCAGCAGATGAATGAATAAACAATTGTGATACATCCAGCAACAAGATACTATTCAGCATTAAAGGAAATGTGATAGCAAGTAATGGATTTTTGGGAAAAATACCAGAGAGCAAGCGCAGTTTTTGTGGCATTGTGTCAGAACTATGACATCAACACAATTCATAATAGGTGACTTACTAATGTGGTTTCTGATGCAAGGTGACTCTATTTGGCTCATTCCTTTTACTTTTATAATTTGGAATTCTTATCACAGTAGCTTTGTAGTATAATTTCAAGCCAGGGAATGTGATTCCCCCTGCCTTGTCTTTCTTGTCCAGGATTGCTTTTGATATCCTAGGTTTCTTCTGGTTCCAAATTAATTTTAGGATTGCTTTCTCTAATTGTGAGATATGCTATTAAAATTTTGATTGGGATTGCATTAAATCTGTATAAAAAACCTTGGAAGTATGGCCATTTTCACTGTATTGGTTCTTGACATACTCACCTACCTTATCTTTGACAAAGGAACCAAAAATCTTCACTGGAAAAAATATGCCCTCTTTAATAAATGGTGCTGGAAAAACTGGCTTTCCACATGCTACAGATTAAAACTAGACCCGTATCTTTCACCCTGCATTAAAAGAAAATAAAAATGAATCAAATATCTAAATATTAAAAAAAGAAACACAAAATCTGCTGGAAGATAGAATAGATCTACCTATTCTTTGAGAAATTGGTGTACTCAAAAACTTTATGAACAAAACCCTGATCACACAGGACATACCACACAGAATCAACCACTTGGATCTCATCCAATTAAAAAGCTTTTGCTTTGCAAGAGAAACCACCAGCAGAATGAAGAGACAGCCCACAGTGTAGGAAAATTTTTTCACCAGCTGTTCTAAAATGAATAGACACTTCTCAGTTGAAGTAATGGAAATAGCAAATAAACAAGAAACAACGTCCAACATCACTGGTCATTCAAGCAATACAAAATAAAACACTTAGATTCCTTCTCACTCCAGAAAGAATGGCTATTACTGAGAAATCAGTCAATAACAAATGCTGATGGGGTTGTGAGGAAAAAGGACTCCTCTCCACTGTTGATGGGAGTGGAGACTGGTGCAACCATTGTGAAAACCAGAGTGGAGGTTCCTCAAAGAAATAGGAATAGAGGTTCCATTAAACCTAGCTATTCCTCTAAAAGAATAAAAAATATTGTACCATAGTGATATGTGTTCACCCATGTTTATAGAGGCACAGTTTATAATAGCTAAGTCTTGGGAACAGCCCATTTGCCCATCAACCAATGACTGGATGAAGAAGATTTTTTTTATATGTAGCAGAGTACTACTCTGACATAAAGAAGGAAAAGTGTGAGACATTGCTACATAAATGTGTGCACTGTGAGACCACACTCTTAAGTGAAATAAATTGGACACATGTAAATACCACATGGTGTCTTTGATGTGAGAAACCAAAAGTGTAAATAAGGGCCAAAATATATAATTGATATTGGGAAATGGGAAGAAAATGTTCAAATGAGAAGGGGCAAAGACGGAGGGAAGAAAGAAGGGACCAAAAAAGAATAAAAGGAAAAAATGGAAACAAAGCTTTTGTAAATAAAGAGGGGAAGAAGGGCTAAAGAAAGGGGAGGAAAATGGGAAATAAAAAAAGCAAGATGTACCACATATAGCTACAAATTCCATACGATGAATGTTATCACTATGTATATCTAAAATGTAGCAAAAAAATAAAAATTAATAATTTGGAATTCTTCATAAGAAAGATTTGTCTTTTAAACTATATTTAGATATTCCCTAAATTATTCATGTATTTATGTATGAACTTATGGAAATGTATGTTTAGAATATAATTCAACAGTATAGTCATTGTTATTTTGTTGTTCAAATAGATTCAGGCCATTGGGAGTTCTTTCAGATTGTCTCTGACTCTTGTTTTCTGTTTGTTTTTGTAATTTGTTTTTAGCTGTCTTCTTTCTAACATGACAAAATTCTTTAGGCTTATCTTGTGTTTTACCCATCATGTTCTGTGTACATGTAGAACTTTTAGAAGCTTTTTCTTTTTTGTAAGTACTTTCATGCTCATAGAATATTTTCTAAAATAGTGTAGAATTTTGACTCAGTTTCTTCTCACAGTAACATCTTATGTAGTTGGTAGTCTAAGAGTCAAAATAAATAAAAGTGTCTTTCATGTTTCCATTTTTTACAAAATTAATACTTTTGAAGCATAACATTCAAGGATTTCATAGGCTTACCCTCAGCTAGGTTTATCTGATGCTTTTCTTCTTTTTTTTTTTTTTTTGAGGCAGGGTCTCATGTACTTCTGGATGACCTTAAACTTACTATGTTGCATAGGCTGGTCTTGAACTCTCAGTAATCCTCCTGTCTCAGCCTCCCAAGTTCTAGTATTATTAGGCATATGCCATTGTGTCCAGCTTGTTTTTATTCTTAGAGTGATATTATGTTTGGGGAAGAATAATTCTACAGCAGTAATGAGATATAGTTGTTTTAACTTCTTTATGCCTCAGACTGTTTTTCTAAACACTAATACTCATTCTCAGTATTTGAGGACAGTCAGAAACTTATGTGGTGAACTCCCTGAACAAAACAATTGTTCTTAAAACAGGGAGGACCATGTATGCTCTTAGACTCTACCTGTTGTGACTGGGTTAACACTTCTGCTCAGGTGGAAGTTAATACTAAAGATAAAGGCTAATGCCAAATGATGCTGATGTTTTCCCTGATTTTTACACCTTCCTGGAGCCACTATCCTTCTATATTCTATAAACTTTTAGCCTCTGCTTATTTAACTTGATTAGACAATGCAGCTTAAGTATGAATGACTTGCTGATGTCTTTGTCCTCTTTCCAGACTACCAAACGATAATGACTCATCAAACAACAAAGACTATGTTCTTTTGTATTCTTTCGATCAGTCAAGGTGAGCTTTGATCTTGAGCTATGTGGGTTCAGCACACTATCTCAGTTGCAGCAGCCAGAAGAAGATGGGCCTTCAGCTCCTTTGAATTCCTTAAAATAAAGGACCAAAGAATCATGGGGAAATGAGGTAAGACAGAAAAAAATGAAGCCAAGCAGAAAGGAGACAAAGCAAATCGCAGACTATGCAACCATGGTGGCACATGCCTGTAATCCCAGCACTTGGGAAGGCAGAGGCAGGGGGTCTGCTATGAATGCAAGTTCAGCCTGAACTACGTAGCAAGGTCTTATCTCAAAAAACCCAAAAAGATTGTACTTTTAAGAAGACTGGGTGAGCTGCCTGGGGACCTGGATCCTCCGGCCCTGCCCCACACTATCACTTTGGGAACGGCCTTGGACTCGGGAAGCCTCAGTGAGCTGTCTAGGTAGTTGGGTCTTCTGGATCTGACCACTGCCACATCTCTGGAATGAACCTCAATCCTCAGAAACCAAGGAGGATTTGAAAATGACAAAGAGAAGAAGCAAAATGCAATTTCAGTCAAACATCCCACCCAGAACAAGTCCAGGAAACATCAACATGGAAGAACATGGAAGTCACTCACCTGAAATCTTTGAAATGACAGCAACTGAAGTAAAGGACTAACTACATCAGGCTATAGAGGAAGTCAGATCAGAAATAATTGCTCAGGTAAAAATGAAATGACAACAATAATGAAAGAATTGCTTCAAGAGAAGACGTGGATTAAAAAATTAGGGGAGCACAGAAAAATGATGGAAACCTCAAATAAACAGTATAGAAAAGAATTACAATGCATGAAACAGATTCAAAGAGACACTCAGGAAATTAAAAATTCCACTGAAAGCTGGAAGAACCATTTGAATGAAAGAGAAGACAGACTCTCAGAATTTGAAGGCAGCATTACAGCTAGCAATTGTGAAAGAAAAGATCTCCTTAAAATAACAAAGAAACAGCAATAACAATTCAACAGCTGCAAGATGAAGCAAAGAAAAACAATATAAGGCTGATAGGTGTCAATGAAAGAGCAGGAAGCAACATGAATGACATAAAAAGACTATTTGCAGTAGTAATAGCAGAAAATTTTACAAGCATGGGACAAGAAACTTATATACACATAGGCAAGGCATATATAAACCCAATTAGCCATAACCAAAATAAATCTACACCCGGACACATGATAATCAAGAACCCAGAAATTGAGCAAAAAACCAGGACATTAAAAGCTGTTAGAAAAAGAAACAGATCATCTATGAAGGAAAGCCCATCAGAATCATGGCAGATTTCTCAACACAGACCATCAAGTCAAAAAGAGCTTGGAGAACAGTATTTCAGGTCCTGAAAGAAAACACATTCCAGCCCAGATTGCTGTACCCTGAAAAGATTTCTTTCAAAATTGATGGAGAAATGATACTTCCATGGCAAAGATCAACTGAAGAAATTCATGAGTGCTGAGCCAATCCTACAAAGTGTGCTGAAAGATATTCTACAAAGAGATAGGAATGACCACAATCTCAAGACCAACCATAGAAAAGAACTACCAAACAAGGTAAACAATTAAACACAGAGGGAAAATACAGAACCAACAGTGAGAAAATAATATGACAAGGATAAGTCAATACATATCAGTAATAATCATTAATGTAAATGACCACTATTCACCCATCAAAAGAAACAGACTGGCAGAGTGGATCAAAACACAAAATCCAACATTATTATGTATAAAATAAAACATTTAACTCAAAAGGAAATCCATAGACTGAAAGTCAAAGGATGGAAAACAATACTCTATGTGACAGGAACCCAGAATAAAGCAGGAGTAGCTATTCTGTATGTAGACAAAGTAAACTTCAAACCATCAGTGATCAAAGGAGATAAACAAGGTCACTATATTCTTGTTAAGGGAAAACTGCAAGAGGAAGAGATAACAATCATAAACGTATATGCACCAAGTATAGGAGCACCCAATTATATAAGAAAAATTTTGACAGATATGAAAAATCAAATAAGTAATAGCACAATTGTAACGGGATTTTAACACCCCATTGTCACAAACAGATAGTTCAATTAGATAAGAAATCAGCAAAGAAATAGCAGAACTAAACCAAACATGTGAACAAATGGAGTTAGTAGACCTTTATATATTGCACCCAACAACATTAGAATACACATTCTTCTCAGCTGTGCATGGGACATTCTCTAAAATAGACCACATGTTAGCACATAGAATACACTGAAGTAAGTGCAAAGGCACTGAAATTATCCCATGCATATTATAGGACCATAGTGCAATGAAACTGAAAATAAATGATAAAAGAAATTGCAAAAGCTCCATAAACACATGGGAATTAAATGACACCCCCCTGAACAACCAATGGGTCACAGAAGAAATTAAAGCACAAATTAAACACTATTTACAATCAAATGAAAATGCAGATACAATCTATCAGAACCTGCGGGATGCAATGAAAGGAGTCCTCAGAGGGAAATTTGTAGCAGTGGATTCCCACATCAGGAAAACAATGAACACAAATAAGCAACCTTATGTTACACCTCAAACTTCTAGAAAAAGAAGAGCAAGTTAATCCCAAAGCCCAAAGAAGGGAGGCAATTATTAACATCAGAGCAGAAATTAATGTAATTGAAACTAAGAAAACAGTACGAAAAATTAATGAATCAAAGAGTTGGTTCTTTGAAAAAATAAATAAAATTGATAAACCTGTAGCCAACCTTATCAAAAAAAGAAAGAAAAAACTCAAAGTCATGCAACACAGAATGAAAGGGCTGATATCACTACAGAACCTGTAGAAATTCTGAAGATCATCAATACCTACTTTGAAAATCTTCATTCTCATTGGATGGAAAATGCAGAAGAAATGGACAGATTTCTAGATACATATGAATTACCAAAGCTGAATCAAGAAGACATAAAAATCTTGAATAGCTCAATATCAGGCAGTGAAATTGAAAATTTAATAACAAACTTACCAAACAAAAAAAAGGCCAGGTCCTGATGGATTCCTACCTGAATTCTACAAGAAATTTTGATAAGATTTAACACGAATTCTTCCAAACTCGTTAAATAAATAGCAAGGGAAGCAATTATCCCAAACTCATTAGTGGAGACAAGTACCCTGATAGCAAAACCAAAAATAAAAACAACCAAAAAAGAGAACTATATGCCAATATTCCTAATGAACATAGATGTAAAACTTGTCAATAAAATACTAGTTAATAGAATACAGGAAATCATCAAGAAGATAGTACACCATGACTAAGTGGGACTCATCCCAGGAATGCAGGGATGGTTCAACATACGCAAATCAGTCAATATAATGCACCGTATCAACAGAGCTAAAGACAAGAATCACATGACCATCTCAATAGATGCAGAGAAAGCTTTTAATAATGTCCAATACTTATTCATGATAAAAAAAAACCCTACAGAAAATTGGCATAGATGGCTTTTACTTGAATCTGATAAAAGCTATCTATGACAAACCAAGAGCCAACATCATACTAAGTGGACAAAAACTGAAAGCTTTCACTTTAAAATCAAGAACAAGACAAGGATGTCCACTGTCACCACTCCTAGTCAACATAGTTCTGGAGACACTAGCCAGAGCAATTAGGCAAGAGAGAGAAATAAAATGAATAAAGATAGGGAAGAAAGAAGTGAAATTATCTTTATTTGCAGATGACATGATACTCTACATAAAAGACCCCAGAACTCCACCAAAAGTCTCTTAGAAGTAATCAACAAATTCAGTAGCAGACAAAGTCAACATTAAGAAGCAAATAGCATTCCTATATACAAACAACAAACATACTGAGAGAGAAATATGGGAAACTATACCTTTCACAATAGCATCCAAAAACCTGAAATACTTAGAATTAATCTAAGAAAAGAAGTAAAAGATCTCTACAGTGAAAATTACACTACTTTGAAAAAAGAGTTTGAAGAGGATTTTAGAAAATGGAAAGATAATCCTTGTTCATGGATAGGAAGAACCAACATTGTCAAATGGCCATACTCCCAAAGTTGTTATATAGATTCAATACAATTCTGATGAAAATACCATTGGTATACCTAACAAACATAGAGAAAACACTACTAAAATTTATCTGAAACCAGAAGAGCAAAAGGAATCCTGGACAACAAACGCAACTCAATCCCTGAGTTGAAATTATACTACAAAGTAACTGTGATAAAATCAGCATGGTATTGGCAAAAAACCAGACCTGAACATCAGTGGAACAGACTATAAGATGCAAACTCAACCACAAAGTCACTCAGCCACCCTATCTTTGACAAAAGGGCCAAATGTTCACTGGAAGAAAAATAACATTTTTAATAAATGGTGCTGGAAAAACTGGCTTTCCACATGCCAAAAGCTAAAACTAGACCCAACCCTATCACCATGCACCAAAACAAAGTCAAAATGGCTCAAAGATCTAAATATTAAAACAGAAACACTAGGTCTAATGGAAGAGAAATGAGGAGAAGTCTTGAAGACATAGGGGTAGGTACAGAGTTCATGAACAAAAACCAAACTGTATGGGAAATGCTTCAAAGAATCAACAACTGGGATCTCATCGTATTGAAAAGCTTTGGAACATCAAAAGAAATCACCAATAGGGTGCAAAGAAAACCCACAAATTGGGAAAAAAATTTTAGCCAATTGTCCTTCAGACAAAGGACATCTGTCATGAAATAAAGAACATATAAAGAATACAAAAAATCAGCCCCCCCAATCAATACAAAAATCAGTATCTGAGATGAATACACACTTCTCATATGAAGAAATACAAATGGCAAATAAATACATGAAAAAATGTTCAACAACATTAGTCAATGAAGAAATGCAAATTAAAACAACACTGAAATTTCATCTCACCCCATAAAGAATGGCTATCATCAAGAAATCAACCCATAACAAATGCTGGAGGGGTTGTGGGGAAAAAGGGACTCTTCTCCACTGTTGTTGGAGTGTAGACTGATGCAACCACTGTGGAAATCAGTCTGGACATTCCTCGGTAAACTAGGATTAGAGGTGTCATTCAACTCAGCTATTCACCTCCAGGGTATTTTTCCCAAAGAACTAAAAACATCATACCACAGAAATATATGTACACCCATGTTCATAGCAGTGCAATATGTAATAGCTAAGTCTTAGAAACAACCCAAATATCTATCAATTGAGGAATGGATAAAAAGATGTGGTATTTTTATACAATGGACTATTACTCAGCTATAAAGAAAGATAAACTAGAGACTCTTATAGGTAAATGGATGCAGCTAGAGACTATACTCATTAGGGCAATAAATCAGATTCACATGTGTAAATATCATATTTCCTCCCTACTATAAGAACCTGAAAGAGTAAATAAAACCTGAAAGGTACAATAGATATAGTGAAAGGGAAAGGAAACTGCTCAATTCAGAAGGAGCAACTGCGATGAAGTTGCAGGGAGGAAAAAGAAAGAAGGAAGAGGAAAATATGTATATGTATACACAGGACTGCTAGGATAATTGTACTACTAATATCTGTAGGTTTATTTGAAAGTAACTATTAATGTGTACTTGTTTGAGGAAACTTGTGTGCCTGTATCTGGTGATGTGTGCAACCATTTAGAAGATGACAATGGGTAATACAACAGCTGGTGTTATCCTATCACCACGTTTTGAAATTCTGTACATTTATATTGCTCTCTTTGCTGTTTTGTTTATGTATCTGTTTTTGTTATTTTGGGGTTTTTTAATGAAAAAGAAAATTTATATGTATATATAAGTATAACTGGGATAGGTGTATTGCTGATGTCTGTGGTTTATTGAAAGGAACAGTCAATGTTTAAAATTTTCTTTTTTCTTGACCAATTTGACACGCTTGAATCTGGTAATCAGAATGATCATCTGAAAATAATACATGCAGTTTAAGAACCATTGTTGAACTCCTACTATTTTATATAGTGAAGCTTTGCATCATTTCCAATTTTTTTATTGTTATAGTCTTTGATTGTTTGATCAATCTTACATTCTTATGTCTATTAGACTGAGCAACCTGGTTGTTGATAACAGTATGTAATGTAGCAACCACTGTTAATTCCTATCATTTTGAGTTGAGGTCATGTGTTGT
This sequence comes from Dinomys branickii, assembly GCA_004027595.1. NCBI lineage: Eukaryota > Metazoa > Chordata > Mammalia > Rodentia > Dinomyidae > Dinomys > Dinomys branickii. The sequence continues at coordinate 35,460 of PVLD010005282.1, read as the reverse complement.
TTTGCGCTGTTTTGATTTGTCTTCATTATCATTTTGTTAGTTTTTAAATTTTTAAAATAAAAAAAGAGACTGTAACTTTAGAACATACTCAGAGTTATCTGAGGCTATCTGTAGCTGTACACCTTAGGCTTGCTTGTGCTTCTTTTCTTGTAGGTTCCGTCATATCCCAAACCCCTTAAAATAATTTAAGTCCATAAATTGGCTTAGGTGATAAAGTAAATGATAGGAACCCAATCCTAAGGGGAAAAACAGATTCAGAGGATTCAAAGAATATTTTTAGGTAAAACTTTTCATATTGCCCACTTTAAAAAAAGATTAAACTCATAATTTTCACCTGGAAAATGGTCCATTATCTTTCAGTAGGTGGGCCATCCTTTTTCCCTAAACCAAGACAAGAACAGAATTTCCTATCCAATGACAAATTCCACAGATTTCAAAATATATTAATATTCTCGGCTCCAAACTTCCCTCTTGAAGGTCCTCACTCTATTTCTTTTGTGTGTGTGCTTTTAAAGTTGTGCCTGATAAGTCCCTTTATGCCTCTTTTAAAAAGAGAAATATTTGACTGTACTACGATTAAAGGAAATTAGACGCATCTTGAACTCTAGCTCAGTGGTACAGCACTTGCCTAGCATCTGTGAGCCCCTGGGTTCGATACCTAGTCTTGCAAGACAACAACACAACAACAAAAAAAAGGAAATCTACAATTTATGAAACAGTACAACAGTGTTAACTCCCCGTATAAAGAGTGATACCTTTGGAACTCAAGATCATATTCAGAAATAGTGTGTTTAAAACTAGTTGTAGAATTGTTGGTTCTTCCTTTAAATCATTGAATTTCTTGTCTCATTCATTTTACAAAGTTCAGTAAATCCTTCATCCTTGAGAGTCTACTTCTGCTCCATGTAAACATGAATGTTCTCACCTGTCTTTAACATTTAGTGATGTCCAAGGAATCAGGTTCATACCGCCGTGAATCAATATTGTTGAGAAGAAAGAAGAAAGCTTGCAGATCTCTGTGGATGTCTGTGGTCTCCCAAATTCAGCCATATTTCAGTAACAAATCAATCAAGCAATTGCAGAAGAGATAGCACTCAACATGTGCACAGCAATTTCTTGAAATTGCCAATAGCTCTTCTCTCTTGTTAAATTCTCATATTCCAATAACTGTGCTAAGTGCTTTGTATGCAAGGTCTAAGCTAATTCTTACAGTAATCCTTCTAATGAACTAATAATATGTCCCTGTTCATTAGGACCTCATAGCGATTGTCACCTGCATAAAGTTAGCTACGCAACAGTGAGTGTGGGGTTTTAATCCATTCTTTCAGGATTTGAAATTCTGTGCTTTTCTCCCATGTGACTCTGTTATCAGAATGCTGGGATGGGGACAAAGCTGTGAATTAGCATGAACTGACAGAGGCAGGAGTCCCTCACTTGGCCAAACTTCACAATGGTTGGAAGTGATTTTTCACAACATAGATTCTCAGGCTCTACTAAGATCTGGAGAATCATCAATGCTTTTTAAAGGTATCTAAATAATTGAGATAAAAATAATTTTTCCCCTGGCAGAGTCAAGCAACCTCTGAAATAACATATGAACAAAACATTTGAATTGTATTGTAAAAAAGCAAAAGACATCTGCTCTGGGGAAGGTAGAATACATAACCTTCAGAAGAGAATCACTTGGAGTTTTACAGAAAAATAAATGAAAAATAAAGGCAGAAATATAGGTTATGCTTTATCAGCCTGGTCTCTTAATCTTGTCAGAAGTTACTTTGAATAACTTTGGGGTATTTTTAAAATGCTCCTTAGAAGACTACAGTGTGCCACCTCTCAAAGCAGTTAACATAATTTTCTGCAGCCTTTCAAAGCCAACTCCCAAGTAAGAATTTCAATAATTATCTGAGTAATGGAAAATCTGTTTAGTTTCTCCAAGGAAGAGATCAAGAATTGCTTGTATAAGTCTTAGACAGCTTTAAAAAGAGATTTAAGAGTTTATCCCTTTTATGCAAACATGTTAATAATAGCCTGATAATATTTTGTCCAAAAATGAGTTGCTCATGCTTAATTCACAATTGAAAATGTTTCCCCATAGTATAAAACGATGACAAATGTGTGGACAGTCAGTTAAAAGGAAATAACAGAAATTTGGCATTATATTTAAGGAAACTATGGTTAAAAATGGGAGTTCAAGTGTTTTTTTAAAATTCTCTCTATATCAGTGTAACATGAGCTAAGTATGATTTATAGAATCTTGAGTCTAGGAGGGTCTTTGTTGTCTAATCCAACTGTTTTTTACTTGAAAACCTTTTAAAATATTTTTGCTAGTGATGTGACAGTATGTGATATAAAAATCCAGTGATGAAAATTTCATCATTTCTGGAGCATCTTATTCATCACATCTCATTGCAACCCTGATAAATTTTTTTTGAGATACAATCTGCATTTTTCTCACTTCTACCATTGTTCTCTGTTCAACCTTCTAAGACCCTTTGGACCACACAATCTCTCTTTGCTGTATTCTAACCTTGAGGGCCTTGTGACTGTGAAAATGTCCATCTCTCTTCTCTAGACTACCCATTTATATTCCTTTAATTATTCATTTGTAGCATGATATTAAGCCATCTCTGTATCCAGGGTGTTCTCCTTTACATTGTTCCAGTTTCTCTGCATTCCTTGCAAAGGAGTATATCTGGAAGCCATGTGAAATTTAGAAATGTTCATTAGCTACTTATAGTTGAGGGGTGTTAATAATAACAAAGTACAATGTAGTAGAAGGATTGAAGCTGGGGATATAGCTCAGTGGCACAGCACTTGCTTGGCAAGCACAGGGCCCTGAGTTTGATTCCTGGTACCAAAAAACAAAACAAAAGAATAAAAATAAGTTAAATGGGAAAAGAACCAAAGAACAGCGTCTTACTGAGAAAGGAGATAGAGAAATACCAAAGCAATTTAGGGGTTGGGGATATAGCTCAGTGGAATAAGCGCCTGCCTGGTAAGAAGGATTGACTCCTCTATTAATATAAATACATTTTTGTTACTTGTGCTTTAATATTCTTCCGCTCTTGGCTTGTTAGTTCTTTTAGGTATGAGCAAACAATTTTTTAAAAATTATTACTGTACTTTATACTTGCCTAAGTATCTGTATGATGTTAGTATTTTAACAATGCTCACTGACTAAGCAAATGAAGTAACCATGAGCTTATTAAGCTCTGTGGCATGATTAAAATTTAATTGAATAAATTGCTCATCTATAATTTCAATAAGGTTCTGACAAATTTATTAGCATAAGCCTCATAATCTATGTTCTCTAAAAACTATAAAATCTTTCCAGCATTACTTTATACAAAAGAGAAAACATCACATATCAAGATATATTGAAGAGGATGAAGTGGTTTTGTCCAGCTTTCCTTTTCCTTCCTCCTTCTCCTCCCACCTTTCCATCCTTCCTTTTTTACTTTCTCCCTTCCCTTCCCTTCTCTCTCTCTGTCTCTCTCTCTGTCTCTCTTTTTCTCAGTACTGGAAACTGATTGAACCCAGGGCCATCACACAGAGATATATCCTCAGTTCTTCATTTTTGAAAAGTCTCACTCATCTCTTATTTTGGAGTGAGGCAAAGTGTTAGATGAACAATTAGTTGTCCAAGACTGATTTGACAACATGCTATCAACATTTTAATCATGGTTAGGGGTCAGGAAAAGTATGAGAGGAAATCATTGTACAAACACAATATATCTGGAATATACTGTAAATATCTGGAATCTTGATCTCAGTTGATATCAGGTTATAATCAGCAGATTGGAATGTTGCTAACATTTTATACTTTTTATCGAAGGCATAGAAAACATACAAGAATAAGCCATAAATTTTTCAGCCAGACTTGAAAACATGACCTTATGGCAGACCAGCAGCTTTAAAGATATATAAAAGAAGGAAAGCAGATAGGAAACTACAGAAGCCTGCTGGGGTTTCCACAGCATGCTTTTAGGATCACTGGAAAAGGAACGAAGGGGATCCCTGGCAACAACTTCTCCCACCAAATGCCACACATTCAAACAACTGGGAAAGAGATGCAAAAAGCCTGAAAGGATTTTATGGTGGTTGAAAGGAGAAATAATTCTGAGTCTTCTTGACTGAATTAATTGAATATGGGTGGTGGTAATGACATCTTCCTATCGTTGTTTAAAGGTTTATGCTTCTTTTCAGGTGCACCACTTTAAAACCGTGATTTAAAACCAAACATCCCCTAAAGCAGCAGCTATGATGGAGAGGACAGTGAAGTTTTATTATCTGAGGAAAGACTAAAGAGGTTGACACAGTGGTTCTTAATTTGGCCCATGCTTCAGAATCATCAGAATTTCTTCTTTGTTTTAATACACAAAAGAATGCCTCACTCTTTAAGTGTTTTTACTTTTTAAATATGAAATGTGCAGAGTTTATACATCTTTTAAAAACTTTTTGAAAACTTTCAAATGCATATACTTCTGACTAAAACATTATCAAATTAGAAATATCTTAGAGAGTAGAGTTAATTAGGACATAATTAATGTCTGAAAACACAAAAACGGCCAAGTTCCTACTCCTTGAATTCCTTGTGAAAGCCAGTTGATCAATTGCCCTACCCCTGGAGTTCTGGACCATTTCTAACAGTAGTAGCTAACTAGATGTAGAACAAAGAAAATGCCTTTTAGGCAACTATATTAGCAGAGTGAGCTAGGATAAATACTACTGGCATAGAATAATTATGCTTCTTTTTCTCTATATTTAGCACCCAAATACCAAGTTTCAATTTTCTCAACATTCACCTTATGCCAGCGTCTCTCACTAGCTAGATGGTCTTCTCGCTTCCTCTCTTCTTGTCAGCTAAGCCAAGGAATTACTAGTGATTGCAGTGATAAGCAAAATAGTTATTGACATAACTATAATTTCTTTGCATTATATTACACTGGTACATTTATTTGCATCATCTGAAATATAATAAATAGTCTTATGTTTATGTTTCTGATGGTGAGAGCACAGCTGAAAATTAAGGCTAACTATCCTAAGTGTATTTCACATCTTCCCATATTGCCTTACTCAAAAGAAATTCTCTACTTTGTTTTTGAATTTCAATTCTTCCTGATTAAACTTGGCCTTTACCCAGGATGATACCATAAAAAATTCAACTCTGATATAGTAGTGGAAAAGGATAACTGTAGGGGACGATTTATAAACTGTGAACACATTTTGTGTACAGCATTTCCTTTATCCCAGGACATACTGGGCAGAATGAGGTCTGCCTCAGGCCACTGGCTTTTCAGGTATTCATTAATCCTGAAGAAAGCTTCAGGTTGGCGTCATTACTGCTTAATTACAGTTTGTGATTTCTGGCACATTCTGCGATGACCTTATTCTGGGAGCTGGTCTGTTTGTTCGTGAGAGAATTCGTGCAGCTGGAAATTTTGGCTGACTGGAAAGTTTAAATGGGGATTTTTTTTTGGCTTGAATTGAAGGCCATTCTTACTGAAATGTCAACATATTTTTCTTCCATCTGGATATGGTTAATCATAGTGCTTGCTTTTATATGTTTTTTTCATGTGCTTTGCTTTTCAGGTGTGCCTGAACTTACCAAAATGCTGTTTGAAAAGCAGAGCCCCCAGCAGAAGTGTTAGTCTGTCATTATTTACTCTTTGTGGGCATAACAAGGGAGGCTTTCTCATGAACACTCAGGCATATGCAGACCTGTATTCCAGGGACAGCCAAGACTGCTTAAAAATCAGAGTGAATTTTGATTTCACCATTACGACAAGAATAATGTTCTAGAATCATTGAGAAGGAGGCCTCCTGCAGTAGCAAAGAGTGTGAGGCTAGGAACAGGATTCTGCTCTAAATTGCAACTGATTCCTGGGCCAAATGGTTTCATCTGTTTATTCACACATTATTTGTGCCACAAATATTTATTGACTCTTTTCTATGAGTTACCCACTGGGAACGATTGTAGATGCTGAAGTCTGTGAGGACTGGAGTAGTACTTTCTCTTTCCTCACTATCCCTACTCTACCTTTCTTACTGAGTAACAACATACAAGCAAATGTGTGTGTTATGGTTTGTGTCTAGATGTCTCCTCAAAGCCTCATGCAGTCATGGGGCACACTTCTAGGGCTTTTCATTGACTCATGGTCCAACGCTGGGATTATGGTGCTACACCCACCCTAGGCTGTGTAGCCTGCATAGACTGTAAGGGATGGGAACAGGCTGCTTGCTGGTGCTCCTTCCTTTTTGCTCTTGCTGCTTTTGCTGTTTTCCACCACCATGAACTGTTGCCCTCTGCCATGAGCCACTTTGCCTCTGAGCCAGTCTAGTATGGACTGAAACCTCCACAAACTATGGGCTAAATAAACCTTTCCTTCTTTAATTCTAGGTGTTGGGTATTTTGTCTCAGCAATGAGAGAAAAGTAACCAAGACAGTGTGTTTGGGCTCTAAAAAAATTGTATTTACAGGGAATGACATTTGAATATATAATTTTACACATCACAAAGGGACTGTTTTCTTTTGAATTTTGAGTTCTGTAAAAATGAAAACATTATTGTTAGTTCGTGCATCATCTACAGGCGACAGTACAGATTCAGCTCATGTGCTGTCATTGAGGACTCTGTGATGTATACCACATATTAAAATAAATGTCACCATGAACACTGCTAGTGGTAGATCTTCCAGGTTTTATGGGAATATATGGAATTCTTGGCCGTCTGCCTATGTCCCATGATAGTGATGATTCTAAATGGGAACTGTATCAATCAGTGCTTACTAGAGAAATGGATTTAATGCAAGACATACAAATCCATAAGAATTTACAAGATTGGTTACAATGGCCACTCAGAGAGTCAGGCGCAGAAGAGTGTAGAGCGTTCCTCTGTGCACTGGAGACTGAAGGATCCAGTGGAGACCGGGTGCTCACGGTGGTGTCCTGCGCCAGTCTGCATCTGGAGGCCAAATGAGCTATACTGGAGGCTGAAGAACCTGCGCTGGTAGCCAGCAGACAGGGCCCAAAGCGAAGGTGAAGACCGGAGCTTCCCTGAAGAAACAAAAGCAAGCTTTCCTTCCTCGTTTTCCTTTATACCATTTAGGTGACAAGCCCATTGGTTGCTGTCACTCACATCCATAAATTCTAGCAAATCTACAGCAAATTCACCAGTGATATCCAGAACTGTGTTGATCTAATTTAGTTGGGGCTTTCTTCTTCAGGTTAACATAATCAGTTAGCTATCACAGGGACCATGAAAAGAGAAAGAGTGAGCCAATGGAAGCCAAAGAAAAGAATATGTGTAAAGCTCCAGAGACAAAAGAATATGATATGACTGGGATAGCAGAGTAGAAGGAAAGCTGGGAGAGATGTAGGGTCTACAGAGATAAAAAAGGACTATCTTGTGAATGGCCTGTGTGCCTTCTACAGGATTCTGCAACAGGCTGTAAAAAGACTCTGGAAGGTTTTAAACAGTAAGAAAAAATAGCATAAAATTTGCAGTTTAAAGTATTCCTATGGATACACATGGAAGATGGGATAGACACACTAGGAACCAATATAACTTCACTTACAAAAACAAATGAAATGGATCAGATTTAACATGTGAGTCAAATGTGGCTAGACTTCACTTTCGAGTCAGCATGATTGAAATTTTATTCTGTAATATACCTCTTTGACAAATTACTACAATTCTGTGCTATCATGTTTGATTAATTATTGTCTTTCTTTAAGAAGTCCATAAAAATAAACGAAGGGTGGAAAAAGTCATGTGCTGTATTGAAACAAAGCAGTCCCTCTGCATAAATGTCCAGACAATAGCTACTTTTTTTTCCCACTGCATTCAACACTACTACCACCTTTTGCCAGAGCATTTGTCCTTGTACTGGGCAACTGATTCAGTCACAAATTCTAAAGTCCTTTTTTCCTCCCACCTGGATTCTAATTTCCGGCTCATGCTACTGAGGCTCCTGAATGACACTAGCAATGTTCACCTAAATCATAGGAGGGAAAACTAATTAAGTTGGTATCCATCTTTAGTTTTTAATTTCAGTGATTTCAAATTAAGTAGAAAGGGAAAGACCTACTTGCCAGATTATTTATTTTTAAAGGCGTTTTACTAATACAAAGGTACTATTTTCAGTGGTGACAATGAAAGAATACCCCATCAGTTATACCTTCAAATATGCGTAAGAAGCAAAGTAAGTGACAGGAGCAGTGGAGACACTGATAAACATAGCACAAGCGGCAGACTTCTGTGTAAAAGTATTAAGCACAGTATGCAAGGCAAAAATAAAATTAGGGTGTAGGGGAAAAGACTACAAGTTAAGAAAGTGGTATTTGCATGTTTGACATTCAGAAAATTTTGTGCGATTATATTTCTTATTAAAAAATAGAAAAGCCAAGGGGTCTCTTTAAAGTACACTAATGTGTATCTCATTTACTTTTCTCTCATTGCTGAGACAAAATATGCAACACTCAAAATTAAGGAAGGGAAGGTTTATTTAGCTCAGTTTGTGGAGGTTTCAGTCCATAGTTGGCTCCATGGTGGGTTGGCATGGCACAGGAGTAGCAGGTCAAGGCAGCAAAAGACAGCAAAACCAAAAAAAGGAAAAGAGGGGAAGCAAACCTCTTTCCCTCCCTTCTGCTGTGTGCTGGCTATCTGCCTACACCATCTCTGTGCCCTTCTCTTCCACCAGCTGAGGATGTTTACAGAGGAAGGACCCAGGCACCCTGCTGAATCACTTAGTTGAATTTTAAACTTCTCAAGTTGACACAGTGAGTACCATCCCAGAGGGCAAAGGCATGTCCTTTATACTTCAGGATGTAGACCTGCAGTGCTACTTAGTTAAGGTTCTAGACTTCAAGTTGACACAATGTATCCACCATAACAATGTGTAATGTACAGTGGAAAGACTCCTGAGTAGGGGAATCAGTAAAACTAGTTTTAGGGTCTTATATCTGCCACTCACTAACAGTTATTTCACTTGAACAGGTGTTAGTATGCCTGGTGAATGAGAATAAAGCAAGTGTCATTATTTATCTTCCGCATTTGCCACCTGCTTCTCATTGCTACCTCATCACCTCAGTAGGTTTAATGTTCTCCATCACTGTGCCATTCATCTCCTTAAAATATTATTTAGTGTAATTATAATAATGGCTATTCATGAATTCATCACTCAAAAATTTTACAATAAATTATATGTCAGTTGAAGTCCTCATAAATTGACCTATAAATTTCAATCTCAATCAAAACCCTAGTAGGTAAATTCTGCTTCTGCTCATGATGCCAAGAGCTGGCAAAGAATGCTGCAACCACCCTCATATTGAGAGGAAGCCAAATGATCTATGAAATCTTTGCTGTTAGTAAAGCCACTAAAATGCTGAGGCCACAAGACAACCAAGAAAAGTGAATTTTCAATAGGAACAGGTCCCTTGGCAGGAGAAAGCCAACATACCCTTTTTGACAGAGGGTGGGAAGAATGAGCAGTTTTCTCAGTGGCAGGAAAGAAAAAGGGCAGCTAAAACTGTAAATGTTCCATAAAGGCCAAATGTGAGCTAGGATTTCAGCTCAGGAAAACTGAGAGTCCCAGATACAAAGAAAGTTTTTGTTGCACTCACAAACTCTTGTCCATAAACTGCTACTAAATGCTCACTGAGAGCTCAAGAACAAGGACAGGAACTGAAGGGCTCTGCACTCACACCTAGATCCCCGCTGACTTATGGGGGACGCAGACATGAGGCAGTGACTAAATACTACCAAAATCATAGCCCTGTTCCACAGATCCATCTCCCAAATGAAATAAAAATGTCTTGAACCAAAGGTGGAGACAGACAGTACCCTTGTTGTTAGAGATGCAGAAATAGCAGCTGGGAAATCTCTTGGACAAGAATCCCTCACTATCACAAAGTAGCAGCGTAAGACCTCTGGTGGAAGATCGGAAAGCTTCTCTTGCTCAAGATGTAACACTGGTTTAAATTAGAAGTTGGTTGTTATGGAAAGGAGACAAGGAAGGACCCTTGTGTATGCCTCGTCCCCACAGGTCCGTAAGAAGTTTTGCCTTTGACCAGGAGAACTATGAAACATCCTCATCTCTACTATGAAACCAGCACCAAGCAGCAAGCCTCAAGCACCCATGGGTGAAAAGTGTATAGAGAGGTCCCTCTTGTGCTGTAGGCATTCAGGGATTGCTGAGAGTGGAGGGGAAGACACATTACACACTCCCTGGCAGTCTTGGCCTCACACCAAGAAGGCAAAGAAAGCCCAAGAATAAAGGTACTCAAAGCCCTATGGTGCTCTGAGTGTTACAACGGCCACAAATAAGCCAAATCTAAATCGATTACTGAGTACCCTGAACCACACTTTCTCACTGTCAATCACGTAAGAGAAAACATCAGTTCTGGGAATAAACACTAGTAAACTTAAACTCTCTTGTTCTTTTATGTGTGTTGTTCAACACTCAGTCAAAAATTGCCTTGCACACACACACACACACACACACACACACACAAAACACTCTTTGTAAGAAGATAAAGCAACCTACCTACTTAGATATGAAGATTATCTAGGTGTTAGAATAATCAAACAAGAGTTTAAAATTGCCAGACTTGGTGGTGTAGCTCTCAATGCCAGCATTTGGGAGGCAGAGTCAGAAGGATCACTGCAAATTTGAGGCCAGCCCTGGTGATGTAATGAACTATGTAGTGAGGTCCCAACTCAAAAAAAAAAGAGTTTAAAATTACTGTAATTATGACTATTTAAAAAGATAAACAATATAAATGAAGAAAGACTTTAATTAAAGAGGTGAAACTATCTTTCAAAGACAAGTAAAAAATAAGGTAAGAGAGGTGAAGCTTTCATCCAAAGAGATGATGAGCAGACCAGACACATGGGAGGAAAGAAAGGACCCTGAATGTTGCTCAGTGGAAAATGTTTGCTATAAAATACAAAGAAAAAGATAAAAATACTAATGTTCAAGAATTGGGGTCCATATAAGATGATCCAAAATATTAAATAATTGAAATTTCAGAAAGGGAATGAACTTTTCTATAAATAATGTTGAAAACTTTTCAAAATTAATAAACAGCAGATCTACATTCTTCAACACAAGTCATTTAACAAATAATAACAGAACAGTGAGATTCAGAGTACACCACACTGATGATGACGTATATCTCAATATGGACCACAGCTGCTTAAAATCAAAGAGAAGGAGAGATTCTTGAGGGGAGCTGAAGACACAAAAACAACACGGACAGCAGCAAAGTTCAGAATTATAGCAGACTTCCCAACAGAAACAGCACAAGAGAGACTATGATGGAATGAAGGGTAAAAAAAGTAAAAATCTGTCTACCTTGAATTCTTTATTCAGCAAAAAATATACTCATCACTAAACATAAAATATTATCTCCATTCAAGCAAATGCAGAGAAAAGTTGTTAGCCAACAAGCTGCACTCTCTAAGAAATACTAAAACAAACCCTTCAGACAGACATAATGTAACACCAGATGGAAATTTGGAAGAAAAAAAATACAGAAAATGGAGAAGTAGGATAGAGATCAGAATTTTTTAATTTTAAAAATAAAGATATTTATTTCAAAACTGAAGATATTTAAGCAAAAATAATGACAGTGAATTCTGGAGTTCTACAGTGTGTGGAAGTCAAATCTATGACAAAAACACACATGTGTAGAAAGAAAGGGAAGGATGAGATTGTAAGATTTCACATTATTTATAAAGTGGTATAATATTTGCAAATAGATTGTGATAAACAAAAGATGCATTGCAAACACCAGAGAACCTGCCAAGGGATTAAAATAGAGATATAAACAAGCTAATGGTGAAGATAAATGAAATTATAAAAACTACTTATTCAAAAATGACAGAAAAGGAACAATTTCTAAATAATCTGAGACTCTAAAAGCAGTATGATGACAGATTTAAACCAAATCATTTAAACAATTAAGTGTCAACAACTGGAAATAACAAGTAGCAGGCAAAGATTTTCATGTGGTTAAAAGATAAGCAGCAATTATCCAACTATGTGGTATGTATAAGTAATGTGTGTTATATATGAGGACACAGTATCTCAGTCCGTGTTATTATTTCTCATAGTTAGGAAATCAGGAAGTTAAGATCAAAGCATCATTAAACTTAGTGCCTGGAGAAGACCCTCTCTGGCTTACAGATAGCAGGAATTTTGGTTTTGTTTTGTTTTGATTTTTTGCAGGTTTTTTGGGTATTACTTTGTTTTCGTGTACTGTGGATTGAACCCCGGGCTTGTGCATACTGGGCAAGTTCTCTACATATAATAAGCAGGTGCTCTACCACTATGCTACATCCCTAACCTTTTAATATATATTTTTAAAACTTTGAGGCAGAGTCTCACTGTGTAGCCAAGGTTGTCTTTCAGCTTGCAGGCTTCCTGTCCCTGGCTCCAAAATATCTGACGTTATAGAGTTAGGTCACTGTGCCTGCCTCTAGGGCGGTTCTTATAGTAACGCTAATCCTGATCATAAGGGTCTTACCAGCATAACCTAAATAAGCTCCCAAAAGTCCCCCCACCTGATACCATCACACTGAGAGTTAGAATTTCAATGTATGAATTTTGTCCGAACAAGTATTCAGTCTGTGGCATCACAGACCAGTTAAAAAATGGAAGAGTAGGTCATATCCTGTAAAATAGCTAATCACAATAACTAGAGTGACTTAGTAGACTTTAAAATGAAGACTATAACCAGACTTAAGAAGGGACATTACAGAATAGTAAAGAAAGTAATTATCTAATGTTTATATGACCAATTATAAAGTTTCAAATACATATAACTAGTACCTAATAGAATGCTCAAATACTGACTGATCTAAAAAGATAGTTGAAGATGTCAACATTTCTCTGTAAAAGCAAAAATAGAGAGAAAATCAGTAAGCCCATACAATAGTTGAACAACAAGTACTAACCACTTGTCTTAGTTGACATTTATAAAAAAAACTTATTTAATTACAGTAAAATACACGTTCTCTGTAAGAGCATATAAAATATCTTCCACAATATTTTTTGATTTATTGGCCATTATACAAAGCACAGTAAATCTCAGCAATGCACTTATGCTAGAGACAAGGAACAGAAAAATATATGAAAATTCCTCAAATGTTTGGAAGTTAAGCCATATTTTTCTAAAAAACTTTTAGATCAAAAAAGCATTTACAGATATCCTTAAAATTGTTTCAATTGAATAAATATCAGAATATTTTAAAATTTATGGTATAAGGTTAAATCAATGATAGAAGAGACATTTACAGTATAAGATGATTATATTAGAAAAAGGCTTGAATTCAACAATCTAAAGTTCTGGTTTGAGCTACTAGCCATATAAAAGCAAACTAAGTCCAAGGAAAGGCAAAAAAAGATATAGCACAAGTAATTAAAACTGAATAAATCAATTAAGCCAGATGCTGACTTTTTGAAAAGACAAAAGAGATAAGATTTTAGACACAAGTTTTAAAAATATTATCAGGAAATATTGTGCATGTATTTTTTTCAGTAAATTTGATTATATAGATTAAGTAGACAAATTTATAGATAGCTATATCTTACCAAAGTTAATTCAGGAAAAAAAATCAGGTAACTTAAACAGACCTCTGTCCACAAAAGTTGATTTTGCACAAAGAAAACTCCAAACAGACCTAGCTTCCCTGATTATTTCTACTCAGTGTACTAGATAAAGGACTTCCAGGTAGCAGGAGAAAATTAATTCTTCAACTAATTTCGTGAGACAAACATTATTCAAGAAAGTGACAAAATACCAAAGAAAAACAGATACAAGAAAATAAAACTAGATCTGTGTTCTTTACGAACATAGAGCAAAAATCCTTAAGATGTAAATGATAGAAATGAAATTCAACAATAAATAAAAATGATACATCATCACCAAGGGGGCAGCACCTGAGAAATTTAAGACACATTGAACATTCAAAACTCTATCAATGTAATTCATCCAAAACAACATATAACAATCCTACCATATGTCTATAAAAAATGATGAACTTATTATAAATTTATTTGGAAATGATAAAGATAAAAAATACTTAAATGTTGAGGCTGATTCATGAAGAAGGCTATACTGGTGCAGGAATAAAGCCTAATGGCACCCAGACAAACAGGGGGAGCTGAACAGAAGACGAGACAAAGGCCAGCACACATGTTTCTACTGGATTTGTAACAAATTTTGCAGTGTAGTACTGTGGTAGGAAGTAGACACTGATTTGAGAAAAATGAATATTGACCCAAAACATGTCATATAAACAAAATGTTTTACATATATAGTAGGTTGAAATATGAAGGTTAAATATTGTTTTTTTTTTTAAGAGAAAATAGAAAATTACGTTAAAGTTTACAATGGGCAAATACATGCACTGTTGGTTAGCTTTTCCTCACTGATAAAATACCCGGACAATTCAAATATATCCCAAATATACCCTCCAAAGCCACATGGCCAGTCACCTACTTCATCCTGTTCAGCTATCTCCTTGTAAGCCCACTAATCCATGCACTCATCAGTAGATCAACCCAAAGTTAGAGATCTCAAGGCAATCACTTCTGCAAAGCTTCTTTTCTGAACATTGCTGCATTAGAGTTCAAACTCCCAATGCACAAGTTTTGAGGGGCATGCCATAGGTGATCTGTGACAGCGGACACAAAACAACTAGCCATAGGAACAAAAGACAAATTGAACTGACATGTGAAGAATTTCTGTTTATAAAAATGCTCCATTAAGAAAAAAAAGGTCATACAGAAGGTATTTGTAATGCATATATGTGGCTAGGGAGTCTTAGCCAGAATATATTGAGAATTTGTCCCAGTTAAAGAAGGGAAGTAGACTGCATTGTCAGGAAAAGATTTAAGTTGGTGCTTTAAAATATAGGATGAGCATAAGATTGAACCAGCAAAAGGCAAAATAAAAACTGTAACATGATGTCATTAACCTCTCAGGAAAATGGCAAAATATATCAATGTTTGATGATGATGTGAAGCAATCAGAAGTCTTCTTTAATTTTATTAATACATTTTAGATACATTCATCTTAAGGAATTTGTACCCATACATAATACATCTTCTTTTTTTCCCGTTTCTCTACCCTCCCGTCAACCTCTCTTTCCCTCCTTATTTACAAAAGTGTTCCCATTTTTTCCTTCTGCTCTCTTTTTAGAAGTCTCTTTTATAGCTAATGAAATACAAATTGTTATAACTACTTTGGAAAACTAATTAATAGCATCCAATAAAACCAAACACAGGTGTGTGTCCCAGCAATTGAACTCTTACTGTATTCCAGCAAGAGCAGATGTACAAAGGAGTATATATCAATATATAAATACAAGGGATTATAATAGACATATAAGAATTTAAAAAATATATATATATATAATGTGATGGTACTTCTGAATATAATGTTGAGTAGGAGACTAGGGGCAAATGAATACATAATTGTGATCCTGTTGATATAAATTAAAAGTGGACAACATTTTTTTACAGTGCTAAGATTATAAATGGCAGTCACCTTTGAGGAAAGGTGGGAAGAGTGGCTGCAGATGAGTTACTAAACTATTTCTTGAGGAGGATGGTGGCCACTGAATGTTTGTGAAAACATTCTAATCTGTATGAAATTTTTGAATTTATTGTACCTATGTTTTATTCTAATATTTTTGAAAATTAAGCATAATATTCTTTCCTGAAATTGAAAGTCAAAACTGATATTCAGAAAAGATTTCAAAAATAGAGACATTGCAATGTGGGTAGAGAATAGTAAAATGTTTCAAACAAAATGAACAACAACAACATTAAAAAACTCCCTTCAACTAAGATGCAAAAGCAGTTTTTCTGAACTGATTCTTTTGCTTGACACAGAAATCTAAAGAGAATCTATGAAGCAGTAATTTTCAGACATTGGACATCAGACACCAGAGGATAGTTATGTTTGGGAGAGGAGAAGCAGATAAGGAAACACTCTCATTTCCTCAGTTGTATCTCTTGAGAGAGATTTCAGGTTGGGAAGGGGAACAGGGTGAAGCTTGGAAGTCTCCGAGAGGTGAAGAGACAGTGTTGCCCAAGGTAAAAAAATCTATATATTGGATGGGGTAAAAAGCATTACAGAAGCAAGATTAGTAACTTGAAGATGTGTCAATAGGAGGTATAAAAAGTTAAAGGATTTTAAGAGATGGAGAAATATGAGTAGTACACCAGTAAACTGTGGAATAACCGTAAATGATCAAATATATATCTAATTGGAGCCCCTGAAAGAGAAGAGCAAGAAAAATTGTACAGAATACACTGGTAACCCAAAGCTGTGCTGTAAACCATCTAAATAAGAGTAACTGTGGGTGGCACCTGGGTACCAGGTGGTAGACACAGACATTCAAACATGTTGAGAACACGTTAAATCAGTGAAATAACCAAGTGATAAAATTCCAAACCAGGGATAGTCATTGGCTAGAACAGCAGTGGAATCTGACTGCAGTGGATATTTGGAAGGAACAGAGTCTCTGACATGAAGGAAAAAGCCAAAGCGACAGGAATCTGTCTATGGTCAGGATCTTATGGGACTCACGAGAAACCGTGGTTAGATCACGCATGTAAACAGTGGTCCAGTAGTTGCTTATTTTAGAGAAGGTTTAATAGGATCACAGAGGAACTTTCCTCTCTATTTTATTGTGGGAACTTTGAGAAGAAAGCTTATCTGTGATTTGCATTTTTCTGTTCTTTGCTGCTCTAGCTTTATTCATTTTCAGGACTCAGTCTTATCTTTCAAGTAACGCGGTCATATTCTGAGGAAACATGATCCTCAAAGGTTATCTTGGTACCTATAGCAATTTTCCAAATTGAATCAGCTGAAAAACTACCAAAATTCAAGTTTGCACAAATTACTGTTAATACACTGTTAAAAGATAGGTATATATTCAGATAGAGAAGGCTGGGGAGAAGGGAGGGAGAAGTGAAGTTGGGATGTGCTGTGTCCATGAACTAACTCCACATAAGGAATGCAAACATTATGTACTGAAAACATGCACAAAAAGGGGGAAGACTGTCAAGATGTGTGGATGGGAGAGGAGGGAAGGGCCAGGGGATAAAAAGGAATTACACTATATTAGGTACAGGTGTCAACTTCCCACAAGGAATGTAAACATGTAAAACACACACATACTAACAAACCTAAAATAACACATAAAAAGAGCTTAGCTTTTAATTTCAAACTCTCTTTGCTAATTATTCTGCCTCTAATCTTGTTACCTGAAACAGATTGTTTTGGCATGGAAATGAAGGTGTACCTTCTACTTATATATGTCCAACTAGTGTAATAAGTAGCTGTTTAATTAATATTTGTGTAGTAATTTGATAGACAAAATGTAGAAATTTATCTGTGTATAAATTGTGAATTGGATGCACACTGAGGTTTGAAACTGCTCTCAGTCTAAGGTGGTTGTGTTAGGTGAGCTAATGGCAGGTCCTCACCAAATAGACATACACATTTTGCTAAAAGACTTTAATTAAAATATATGTACAGAAGCTTAAAAAGTAAATTTGTATAGCAGAATAAATTTTTTCAGGGCAAACAAACCCAGGTGGATAGCAGTTAGATTAAGAACAGAAAGAAACACCTAAATCTCCCAAGAGTTCTTTTGTAGCCTACATTTGCCAGGCTTCTGAGAGTAAGTACCCGGGATTGTGAAACATAGACTGATTTTTGCCTATTTTGAGAAATTTCATTAGTAAAGTCATAATTTATGCACTCTGGAATCTAGCTTCTCTTGTTCTTCATTTTATTGGTGATTTATGTCTATGTACTATGTAGTTATATTTTAATCTCACTGCTAAATAGTATTCATTATATAACTACCATCATTTATCTAGTCTATTGTTAGATTCGGGTAGCTTCTTATTTGGAGATACAGATATTACTGCTATCAGCATTTTTGTACATGTCCTTTGGCACATATTTTATACCTAGGAGTGAAATAGGTGGGTCAAAAGATAAGTGTGACCTTGCTTTTGGTAGATAATTGCCAAATATTTTTTCAGTGATATTTCCACACCAACAGTTTAGGAGATTTTGAGTTGCTCTGCAGCTCTACCAACACGATGGAATCCTTACATTGCTTATTCTAGCTTGTTTTGATGGTATTGTTTTCTTATTATATTCTCATTTTCTTGATTATTTACATTGATCAGCTTTCCTTATGAATATGACCACAAAGTGTTAGCTTTTATCTTTCACCCATTGTTTTGCAATTGGTTGATTCCATCTTCTTGCTGATCTGTGGAGGATCTTTGTTTAATGCAGCTTTAAATCTTTGTTGAATATGTGCATTGCAAGTGTTTTTTCATAATTTGTGGGGTGTTTTTTACTTGTTATATGGTATTTTTTATGAGTTTGCCTAAAGCTTTCCCATTTAAGAAGCTTTGTTAGGGTTTGGTTATCTGCCTGATTCTGCTTTACAATTTCATAGCTGTCAAGACAGGAAAATTGAAATATGCCTTAGACTTCCCATGTCTCTATTAGAAGCTTAATATTTTCTTCTATTCTACTATGGCCTTCCTCTCTGAGTATAAAACTGATATTCTCATATTAGTCAGAATTTTCCAGAGAACCAGAACTCATAATCTAAATAAATAATTATACAAGAAAATAAATTCCTGTGTTACAATCCAGTTGTGTCTGAAGTCTTGAGCACTGGAGTGGTGGTCTAACTCCTAGTCTAAGTGGGAAAACCTCAGAAGAGAGATGCAGAGGTCTTGGGTTTTAGTTCTGGAAAAAGACCATGTACTCTGCAGTTTTTGTGTACAGTAAAATCTCCACTTGAACCATGATTTTCCTGATTGTAACTATTTCATTATAAATTTTTCTAGATTTCTGTCAATTCCTGAGGGAAGTGTTTTGAAATTTTCAATAATAATTGTGGATCTATGATTTTTGTTTCAGTTTCATACTTTTGCATGATTAGTTGCCTTGTTTCATAAAGTATGTATTAAGAACTATTCTTGTTAGAGAGCTGCCTTTCATATCAGTACATGATCACTGTAATCCTTGTATACGCTGAAGTACAAATTAAACACTGTCAACATAGCCGCTGCATATTTTGTTGAATGAATGCTAGTGTTAACTGTTAGGATACTTTTCTGTGTTTTATGTTTACCTTATATCTGTTATATTTAAAAAAAATATTTGTATACCTTTCAATTAATACATAAAACATGTTAAAAAATGAAGTATTGATAGCACCAGGCACTTGAAGTAGAAAATTCATGGCCCAGTTCAAAAAGAGGGGGAGTTTTCCCTTCCTCCATATGTTTGTCCTATTTAGCACTTTAAAAGTGATTGGATGATGCCTGCTGATATCAATGATCATCTTTATGTAGCCTACTCATTCAACGTGATTATTTTCCAAAACTGCCCTCAGAGCGGTGCTCAGAGCTCATGTTCAATGGGCTACATTTGCATCCCTTAGCCACCCAAGTTGATTTGTAAAATTAATCATAACACTCATCCCAATACTCACAAACAATAGGCAAGATCCCTTAGGGTAAAAGTGATTGTAGGATGCTGTCTACTTCTGCTATATTCTTCCCTCTTGGGAATTACAGACTTCTGATGCTCTTCTCTGTTACATCAACCTGCTTACTTCAGACAGATGATTACTTTATGGTAGCATCAGCTTGTCAGAATGCTCTCACTTTTAAGCAGAAATACATCCCAATGTATTTGGGATTGTTAGATATGGGTATCAGTTATCAGATATCACTCTATCAAGAAATAGCAGCTAACAAATACTTTATGTAAGACTGACTTCCAAGCATTACAACCTTAGTACTGACACGTTTTAGGTAACTGTGCATTGGCAGATCTGAAGAGAAATATCTCTTGATAATTAAAGGAGATCTCAGTTTTAATTTGTTTGTGGAGCCCTAATGACCCATATTGAAAACCTGGAGTGGAGTTGATAGTTCTAGTAAAGTAGGAGTGAAATAGAAACAGATTTAGGATGGTTCAAACATGTAAGTAATGATTTTCCTGTGCAAGACTAATTTACTGGCCAATTCAAGTAATACAACTAAATCATGAGTTTGGTGTTTCCCAGAAAATCACCAAAGGAAACTGAAACATTACTTGGCAAATCACACACAAAAACCATGATTTATTCCAAATGGATTCTTGAGCTAGGTTACAGTCTAATTCCTACTTTAATGCTAAGGGTGAAATCTGAACACAGGATGTCCCAGCTATTGCTGACTGTGACAGAACCACTGACTTTGGCTGGTAAATTCCATAGCTGTTGCCTACAGCTAACAACACACCCAGTCCTAGTCCTTTAATCCACACTGCCTCCCTTGCCGGTGTTTTAACTGTGGTCATTTTCTTAATTGGGCTTCTTGTGTGCACAACAATTACTTTTTAAAATCTAAACAGCTATTTGAAAGCAAAGCAGGAATATTAATACTTAGACTTCCTGGGGATATTCTTGGACTTTAAATTTAGAGCTTCAATATTTTCTGAAAATGATTAGAAATGTTCTTTGTTTTTAAACAAAAAAATTAATAGCTGAGAAACATTCAGTAAGGACTGCCATAAATTCTGTGATATTTGAATAATAATTTTGAAATATATAGGTAATATATATTTGCTCTGATTCCACCTTTAAAAATAGCATTTATTGATGCTTTCTAATAACAATACTTTTCTGTGCAAAACTTTCAAAAAATTATCACTTCACCTAGAAAATTAAATTCATATAAATCCTCTTTTATAGGATATATAGTGTGTTTACTGTAGATTTATGCTGTCAATGATCTATTGAAATATGATTTTTGATTAAACTATTGATAATGAGCACCTTCTCTTGTCATTACAGTTTTGTAAAATGTAATTTTAATTGATTCATAATGTAGTAAAACATGCACATACTAACATACTATTGATGGATATGTAAGTTGTTTGGAACATTTTGCCATGTCATACAGACATTTTTGTTTATGTATTTTTTATACACATGTGACCATTTCATTAAAATGACTTCTTACAAATAGAAATACTAAATGAAATTCCACACTTTAAGATTCATGAGTCATAATAGCAAATTAGTTGGTCATTGAATAATTTTTTGTTTTCTTTTGTGTTTTTGAGACAGTCTGTTTATGTAGTTCAGGTTGGTCTTGAGCTCACTGTGTAGCCCAGGCTGGCCTTGAAGTCACAGGGATTTTCCTGCTTCAGCCTCCCGAGTGCTGAGATTATAGGTGTGTGCCATGATGCCAGGCTGGTTTTTGTGTGACAGTATCCATTTCAGTGAATATTTGCCAATATTGAGAATTCTGCATTTAATTATCTTCCCCTGCATTGCAGCTGAGAGAAAGGTATTTCATTGTTTTTAGCATTTTCTTAGCACTTTTAGCACTGTTTTTCTTTCTTTTTTTTTTTTTTTTTTTGCCATCTTGCAATACTGGAAATTTGAACATTATTTAAAATACTTAGTGGCAAGATTCCTCAAAAAACTAGGATTAGAGGTCCGATTTGACCCAGCTATTCCCCTTCTGAGTACCTTCCCAAAAGAATTAAAAACATCATATCACAGCAATATATGTGCACCCATGTTCATAGCAGCACAATTTGTCATAGCAAAATCTTGGAAACAATCCAAATGCCCATCAACTGAGGAGTGGATAAGAAAAATGTGGTACTTTTATGTAGTGGAGTTTTACTCAGCTATAAAGAAAGATAAACTGGAAGCTTCTATAGGTAAATGGATGCATCTAGAGACCATACTCACAAGTGAAACAGATCAGACCTGCATGTGTAAACACCATATTGCCTCCCTAGTGTAAGACCTGAAAGAGTAAATAAAAACTGAAAGGTACAGCAGACATTGTGAAAGGGACAGAGACTGCTCAATAGGAAAGAACAACTGAGAGGAGAGAAAGGAGAAAAGAAAGAAAGAAGGAAAAAGTATATATACACACAAGACAGCTAAGATGATTGTATTATTAATTTCTCTTTATTTATTGAAAGGAACCATTAACGTGTAATTGTTTGATCCGTCTTGCATACCTCTACCTGGCAATCTGAGCAACAACTTTACAGATAACAGTAAGTGCTGCAACAACCACTGCTGATCTCCTGTCATCTTGTTTGGAAATTCTGTACCGTTTTTATAGTTTTTGTGTTGTGCTGTTTTTGTCCTTGGTTTTCTTATTTTGCTTTTGTTCTTTTTCTTTAAAATAATATAAAAAGGAAAAAATATGTGTTGGCCATTGCCTATGCTTTTCTTCAGTATATCACTAATTCTTGTATTGTGCTTACAGTTACACTGGGTGGTTTATATTTCTATTTCTTATATCTTATTGTATTAAAACCCACAAAACTTCATAACAAAAAATATTTATTGGCCACTGCATATGCTTTTCTTCTGTATATCACTAATACACTGTGTACAATTACCTCTGAAATAGTTACTCCAAATACAAGACATAAACCAAAAAGATTGTTACAAAAAAGAAACAAAACTGAAAATAACACAAAAGTATTAGACCACTCTCAATATAAGCGCTGTTAGCCATTTATTTGTTTGCTATATGTGTTTCAAAAATTTTTATTTATGATTTGCCTAACAAGGTTCTGACTGATAAGTCACAAGGCAGCCAGCCTCGCTCCCCTCGTGGGAAAACTTTAACTCTCAATACTTCTCTCCTTCCCTTACCTGTTCCACTTCAGTTCCCCTCGGCCACAAAGGCTACCCCCGCCCTCATTCGCTCTGGCAGTTCACCTGCTCAGGTCATTCTGACACGGGCAACTCCTGCTGTTCAGGCTTCTGGCCTGGACGCCCTCCCTGCTGCTCGGGGCTTGGCCTGTTCTGGCCCAAGGACATCTCCTCACCCCACCCCATCGCAGCCAGAAAAAAGAGCTTAAAGGCCCACGCTTTCCTCAGCTCGGGGCTACTTTGGTCCGCTAGGTAGCCTGCTACTCTGTCCCTCCCCCAATAAAGTCTTCTCTCGTCTCAGAAGCTCTGGTCTGGTTCCGTGTGGGGTCTCGGTTTCTATTACTGGCATAATGAAATTTTTACTTCTTCTATGTTCAAACCTATCGTACTTTTACTTCATGGTTTCTTAGTTTCATTTTATACTTAAAATCCATTAATAGCTTCGAATGCACATGGTTGTTTTATGTTTTCTTTTGCTTCTTTGTGGTTTTCATTTTTTACATTTAGATCTTCAATTCATTTGGAATATATTTGAGATGCATTACTAATCTAACTTTTCCCAAACGCCTAATTTATCAAATAGTATTTCTTATAGGCCACTTGTCATATGTTACATCCTTCTCATATTTTCCTTTTGTGATCTGTTTTAAATTGGTATTACACTATTTTAATTATTTTATCATACATTTGGACAGCTGGGCAGGCAACTTTCCTGTCATTATTTTTTGCTATTTAAAAATCTCAAATATCTTTACCTATTAAACCTTCCATAGTAAGTTAAACATAATTTTGTTGGATACAGAATCTTTCTGAAATGATGAATAAGTTTGTGTGAATTCTTATATATGGGAAGGTCTTCAAAAGTATTAATATGAGAACAAAATATGAAAATCACATGTGTTAAATATATTTGGTGTTACAAAGTGAATACAAATTATATTTGTTTGAACATACAAAGGATTTCCCTGAGGGGGGGGTTGCATAACAAATAGTGGTGCATTTCAGAGTTAGAGGACAGGGCTGGGTAAATGATTTACTTCTTATTAAATATTATTTTGTATTTTTGAATATTAAAATGTACATGTTGCATAAAACAAGTTATGCAACATACATAATTTTTTTAACAGGCATGCATGATTTTTCAGTGATAACATAACAGTCCTAAAGGTAGATTTAAACTTACTTTTAATTTATACATTGAGAGGATTAAAGCTCAGAGGATAAAGCGCACACCCCAGATTACATGGTAATAGTAAATGGCCAGCCAGAGCTTCCTCCTCCACACACATGTGCTCCTTACCTTGGAGGACAACAGTGCTTCTCATAGCAATTGCTTCCTTACTTGGAGTGCGTGCTGTGTTATATAAACTTAGTCAGAACTTGACTAAAGCACAGTGTGCAAACACCCTTGCTCTGTGCCCTTGCCTAAGCTATCTCTTCTTTAATAACTTTGAGCCAACAACATTAAGCCTTATTTTTTCACTTGTCAAATATTATATAATCCCTTTAACATTCGTTCTTTCATTTATTCATTCAGCAGACTGCCTTGAAGGCGCTGCTCCAGGTACTGTTGATGCAGTGGTAAATAGAAAAATAAAAAGTCCTTGTCTCTGCAGAGTTTATGTTTTGTTAGGGGAACATGAAATGAAATGGCAATGGCAGTGTTTATGAGAAGCCTTACACAGTAAACCCTGAACAAATTACATTGTTTACATTATATTTATTTTTAAATTATACAACATTACCTCTTATTTCTGTTGTTTTAATGAATACCTAAGCAAACTTTCCTTCTGAATTGTAAAGATCTTGACACAACCTCTATGGAGTCATAGGGACATGGCACTTGCAAGGAGCACTACATAGAAATAACTCAATCCTATACCCCAGTGGTACGGGGGCTCATTTTTCCTCAGCAAAGAAGTATTGGGTCTCAAAATCAACCTGACATTATTTTAGTCAAGCTCTCTATATTGTAAACTGTGTCTAGTTCTCATTATACTACAGATTTCAGTTCTTAACAATATGTTCTTCTATTATTTGTACAAAGTATTGAGTTCAGGAACCTTTTTCACATCCTTTTATATACCTACCTAGATCAGGGGACCATGACTGTGCTCTGGATGGAAAAATGAAAGAATTCTCTTTGAATGGTGCTATGCATTTCCCCTGCAGTTAGAAAAAGAAAATTTACCTCTTTCAAAAGAAATTATGACTTTTCTCTGAGCTTTACTATACATTTAACATCTATGGAGCAAATATTTTGGATTGCTCAGAAAATAAGAAAAAGCTAAGAAGTAGATAGAATTCATCTTGGTTTTCAAAACCTTTTGATCCAGTCCCTCAAGGGGTAGCGCTAAGAAGTTGAAAGTCCAGTGTGAAGGATGAATCACTGAAGATTAAAAATCACTTACAACTATACTGGGAATCTATCGACTTCTCTTCTTGAATGAAAACACTATGCTTTTAAAATGATAGTAGGGAAGGATAATTTTGCCAGGATTAATGACAAAATCAGTATCTTACCATTAAATAATGACAGTACATTTAAGAAAATAGTAGAGATCATATTAATGCAGGGGTGATATTTTGCAAGTTTAAGCTACCAAGGCCACAAGCAAGAGTAAGACTTTTCCCTTTTAAGGAAAAGCTTTTGCCCATGCATTTCCATTTAAGAGGCTCAGACATATGGCATTACCCATTGCTCTGCAGGTATTTTCTTAATTGGAAAACAAGTCTGCTTTGTTTAGATTCATCAGGCTACTCTGGAGAAAACATTTTATCATCTATGGATATTCATGTCTGTTCCTCTTTACCTGCATCAAAAATTGTGTGTTATGAAACCCAGTTGCATTTATGTGTAGCAATTTGTGTGTTTAGGTGTTCAGGAGGACAGGGAAGGAAAACTCTAGAAGAGAAGAGGATGCTTTTAAAGTCTTCACTGTGTCTGTCTGAAAGGAAAAATGTGTTCCAAGACCAAAGAGTTGGATAGAGGCCTACATTTATAAAGATATATTGGAAATGATCAGATCTTTCAAAGAAGCAAAAACTACTTTCTCTCTTACCCTCTAGGAGTGAATTCCTAAGGCAATCCTGGTGTCATAGTCAAGTGTTTCAGGTTTGAGGAGAAAACTGTACTAAGAAATACTTTTGTTGGCTAGCATCATCTTCCCCTAATTTCCCAGCAGCCTCTGGGAGAGGGATGCAGGGAGAAGGAGCTGGTGCTGGATTCATGGAACATCTTGGACTGTGGTAGCGCAGAATCCCTACTCTTTGCACTAATTTCACTGCATTATACCCACAGGAGAATTGTGTACCAGGGAGCAGACCTTCTCATGCTTCTTTCTCAGTGTGATCATAGGGAGTTAATCCAGGAAGCTTCCATTAAAGGATGTGCTTTGAAATACAAGGTATACAGGAGAAAGGTTAAAGATTACCTAGATAAAATACAAACTTGAGTTGCATTACATTTCCCTGCAAAGGGTTGTAAGGATCATTTTATTTTTATATCTGCCTCCTTTCCCCCTGGTTAGGTAGTTCATATCTATTGTTTTGATATAATTCCAGGCAACAGAGGACAGAAAACAGCATGAAGATATTGTATAGAGAGCCTGGCCATGCCAGCCACAGCACACGATTTCTCTCTACCTTAGGGCTCTCTCTGTGGGTTCCAGATAGCATGACAGAACACAGTATTTGGGGCCAACTCATGTGGATTTGAGTATTAAGTCTTTCTGATAGTACATATGTAACTTTGGGTAAATATTCTCATCTGTCTGCCTTGATGTTTCCTTTTCTGTGAAATGGATTACTGTATTAATAATTCTTCCCAGGAAATTTGAGGTAATTAAATATCTAAGTGGTATGTAAATGCAATATAACAGCATTCCATCATGAGTAGGAGTTCAGAAGTTCCTCATTAGCATGAGATTCAAACATCTTTTAAACCCACTGAGATTGTATGTGGAATTTATCAGTGTTTGCATTGTCTATCAGAGTCATTTGTGAACTAAAAATGTTTAAATTATTATGCTAATCTATACAAGTCTCCAAACACTAAGAGCTAATGTCTATTATTAGTAAAATCCTGTGAACAATCACAATTTTTATTCCCAATAATAAGAATTAAATTTTCAGCTAAAATAATCTTTAAGAATCTACAAGATGTATGAAAGCTATTGGCTAGGTGTGCTAACTTTTTCTACAAGTATCTATGAATTATATTTAATCTATAATTACAAGTGGAAACTAGCTAGTGAGATCAATGGGCCACATTAATTAAAGAGAGCATGACACTGAATAATCCAAAGATTTGAGACTTCCTGTTTTTTAGCTGCTCTGCATTAATCCTATGCACCACTAGATGTCAATGTTTCCATGAGAATGAATACAAGCGTTCTGTTGTCATCTTTGAAGCAGAGGATTAATTGATTGCTATAGAAAGTTAGATGAAATAAAATGTTCTCCTTGGTCTTCAAACTAAGATAAGCTAATAACTTTGGGCACAATTTCACTCCTCTGCATTCACCAAATGTCCAATTACATATCCTTGCTGCCTGGACCTTCAAAACAATATAAAATTGAATAAAGGCAATGAAAGAAATCACAGGAGGATTTCTGCAGAGCTACCATCCAGTTCAGAAACAGAGCAATTCAATATGTGTCTCTGAGCTTTCTAAGTGCAGTGACTTAGCAAGAAATATTCTTTCCAGATCACCCTCTAAGTTCTTTTGCTTTGATTCATTTAAAAGGTATCTCTTTATGAAAATGTTTTAGCCATCTTTCTTCACAGAGCCTTGCTTAATTGGGAAGAAGAAGATGTACTTGTAACCTAAGCTTGCTGCAAAGATCTCCATTTTTTTTTTCAGATGTTCTGTTTTTACCATTTGTCTGAGCCTGCATTTTAGATGGTGCACCTCACCAGTCAGCAACAGAACTCAAGAGAACCACAGAGGTGATTTAAAGAGGTAAAAAGCAGAAAAAAACAAAACAAAACAAAACAAGAAACACCAGAAAACAAAAACAAGAACCAAAAGCACAATAGATGAGATACAGGAAAATTATATAATCAGAAGCATCAATATTACTGAGGTTGTCACTGGAAGTGTTCATTAAGGAAAATAAAAGCTCAAAGGCTTCCTAATTTTTATACTCATAAGGTTTTATTTAGTACCTGTTCTTTCCCTCCTATGAACAGATCATAAAATGAATGTGACATAATATTCAGGGCACATGTGCCCTGAAAATTCCCCAATATTGAGTATCACTTACATGGAAATTTAAAGAATCAAACCTAGTAATGTTTGTCAACTCTACACTTACATTAAAACAGAGAACTTGATTTGGGAAGAAATGTTTTTCTAATAAAAACTGTAGGAAAAATATGTTCTAAGAATTTAGACATCTTTGGTTATTTTCAGAGTTGGAAGCAGATGGCCTTAGATTTCCGAGAAACATGCAGATTTACCTTGGTCAGACTATTTTTTGAAATACTGTTACCTTCGTGCTTCTTCTAAAGTTCATGTGATCAAACCTGAAAATGGGTGAGAGGAAGTGACCATTTGATGTTCTCAGGACCCACTACGGAGTTTCCATTGTATCCAGTCCTTCTACTCTGTCTACTAGAGTTTTTTCCCATATGTTGAAAGTAAAAGTAGTTTGTTAATGATGGTTTATTTTTTGTTAAGATAACATTTCAGCATAATAGTCTAAACATTTTAAAAATTCAATTCTATATTTCAAAACAGTATACAATTCATCTAAATCCAGAGTGGTAAAATTGAAAATGTCCATCTAATGAATATTTATGGTGAGTTTTGGGGTTGGCAGTTGCTTGCACTATTTCCAGATATTTCCCTTTGCCCCTTGTCTTGAATGCCTATTTGAGAGTCAAAAAAGAAATATCTTTGCCACTGGAAGTTAAATCCATTTATCAAATTATTATCATTCATGACTTCATGTAGTAGGTATTCGTTTGCCTTTTTTCAGTGCTGTGGGAAAAGACAGCAGACAAGGAACTGTGGGATATTCTTCCCGCGGAAGTGGGTCTGACAGATTGGCTCTAGTAATGAGAGTACTAGAAAATATGCAGGTGTTTCAAGTACGAGGGAAACAGAAGTATCCAAAAAATAAGAATACCCAAAAAATTAATGATGAAATGTCGTGAGAAAATGTTTAAATTTCATATCCAGTTTTATACTGGAGAGATCCAGTTCAACCTAAGAAGTAACATTCGCTAATAGGAAAAATTGGATGACAAACAGGTGATAACTCATGGAGTTCTTAATGTGATGACGCGCTGAGTCTGGTACATCTGATGAGCCCGAGGTTACCATGCTGGGGCCCTCGGACAGACTCTGCTACCTTCTTTGTTCTGGACACTCGAACAGAGTAATCACAGTTTAAGAAGCAGTCGCATAGTTTTCAGGAATTACCTCACCATTTGCGTGATATGTTAACCTTAAGAACTTCACTTAACCCTCCTAGACTTCAATCTTTTCTTCCTTAAAATGGCGGGGGGGGGGTAGACTATAATCTGCTCAAATAAGTGATAGGAAGGATTAAAATTTCAAACAATGACATGTAAAGAGGCATTGTGAACTGTGATAGAGTTTATATAATCTCAAGTGTAATTTATAAAATAAATAGTGTAATCATATTCTCAAAGGCCACTGGTCATGAAATCTGATGTAACTGCAGGTAAAAATATTTTTAGTATGTACTTGTTAGAAAGCATGGACATGTGTGCAGCAAGATTAGAAAAGGTTTTTCTTCCAAAAGAGAAAGAATGTTGTGGGATTTTTGTTGGACTCCGGACAATGACACAAACTTCATGATTTGATATTAGTAGGTTTGGGGGGATGAACTAAGAATGCTGGAGCTGTGATAGTCTTCTTCCGGTGTTTTCTTTGGAGATGAAAGAATAAAGAATAAGGTTTTGTTTTTTTTAAAAGTACATCCTAAATGCTGAGTTAGCATGTGACCCTTTCAAAATATTTGTGGTTATTCATCTTGATGGCCTCTCTGATAGTACTAAATCTTATGAGTTCTTTTTATTAAGATCCTGTGAGGTTGCCAGACAACTAATTGTGGTGGAAAATAGCCAAACAATGGAGCCAGAATGGTTCCCAGTGGGGCCGTCTGTGTGCTCTACTAGCTAAGCTATTTTCTTTCTGAACCCTTCCAACAATCTTTTAATCTGAACACTCGTGTTTCTGTGCGCTGCTTTTATTTATTTTTGTGTCTGTGACATGTATACGTTTGTAATTTAGTTGTTTCATGAGATTACCATTGTCTCCTCAAGATGGTAAAATTCTTGTTCTTTACTTACCTTTTAGACTACCTGGAAGGTACAAGTCTGGGTACATAGGTCTTGTTCTAACATGTGTACTTTTAGATGTGGCTGAGTGAAGGAAAGCTGTGCTCTAGATGCGACTGAGCTCTTTACTAGATATATAGATGTTATAACTATCTTTACAAAATTTGTTTAATCTGACAATGAGGCTAAACCAGAGAAGGATAAACTTAGTTTAGTCAACAGAGGAAAAGAAATTTAGCTATTCCTTCACATTAATTCACATACCAAATACTATTAAGTACTTATTTCATGTGAAGTTCTATGGTGGAGGTGTGATTTTCCAGACAAATATGACAAGATTAGGAAGACTAGAGTATGGTTTGCAGAGAAAGAGTCTGAGAAAAAGAATTTCAACTGGATGAGGCTCCAGGAAAAATGACCACAGGTATTGGACCTAAAGATTCAGATGTATATTGGAGATTCTGTAAAAAACTAAAACTAGAAATTCCACTTTATCAGGTTATCCCCCTTCTAGGTATCACCCTGAAAGAGTTAAAGGCAGCATGTTATAGTGATCCATGCATACTCATGTTTATAGGTGCACAATTCATAAAAACGGAAGCTTGGAAGCAGTCTCTGTGTCCATCAACAGGTGAGTGGATACAGACCCTGTGACATTTGCACACAGTGAACTACAACTCTGCCATTAAGAAAAACAAACTTGAATCATTTGTAGGAAAACGGTGCACCCTGGGACTCTAATGTCCAGGGAAATAAGTCAGACCCACAATACTATCGTGCTTTACTCCACTGATACCAGGTATACTTTTACCTCCATAGCTCCGCCCACTTTTATATGTCTCTGATGTTCTTTTTCTTTCTTTAATAACAGAAACAACGATGTCAAAAATCACCACCAGAGGCCTTAGTGATTAAGAAGTGGCCTCTCTCTTATGAGAATAAGGGATGTGACAGACATTGTGGCTGACTCCAAGAGGACGGAGAGACCTAGCAGAAGTAGCTAATTCTGCTCAACATTAGATTCTCTGGATGCTGTTGCTCAAATTAGTCCCTTGACTGCTACTTCAATGGGTTTGGAAAGCAATTTGTTAACTTGCAGGATGCTGCCTTGTAATGATAAAAACCAAAATAACTACAGGCTGACCAGACATTCAGTTAAAATAAGTGACATTCATGCGAATAATGCATACTCAGGTGTAAGGTACTCAAAATTTCTTTGATGGTCAGTCGGTGGTAATGAAGTATTTCTGTCTAAAAAAGCAATGTTTCTACACTGGGCATGAAGTACCTAGTAGGTAAGGAGGCCTGGGCTTGCCCTTGGGGATCAACATTCTTACTCTGCCTCTTCATTCAGAGGGAAACTTTATGGGACAGCTATGACCAATGGACTTTTAAATAAAGTTGAGTCCTAGGCTTCACCAGGAGCTTAAGAAATTGAAGAGACTTATCTCACCCTAATCTCCAAGGCTGGGTCTATATATTGATTGTTATGGGTCCACCTTTTTATAACTTTATCATTAAAAACAATTCCCAAGACAGATAAAATACCATAGTTCTAAAGTTGTGAAATGTTAACGTATGGCTTTAATATACAAAGAATCAATGATAGTGAGTCTTCCAAAACCACTAACTCTACTATCTTAGATAAATAGATTTAAATCTAGCTTTATATAAGTAGCAAAAGCTTTACTAGTACTGTATATTTCTCATAGATCAATTATTTAGCCTCCACTTGAATACTATCAGGGTCAGAAAGCTTTTCTAAGGTGGTCCACTTCATTTCTTAATATTAAAGGTTGAAATGTCCTCCCTTACACCAACTTATGCTGATTCCCCTAGAAAATAACAACCCCTACTTTGATCACCTCTTTGTATGTTTGAAGAGAGTAAGTGTCCAAAGGATCTCCCAAGCTGACCATTTGTTTTCCTGCAACTGCCCTTCAGATCTCCCAAGCTGACCATTTGTTTTCCTGCAACTGCCCTTCATTGACACTATTCTCTAACTTTCTTTGGTTTCTTTCCTATTTTAATAAAATCTGGTCCTCTCAACCAAATGCAAATGCTGGTCCAGTTTCTATCATCATAGCTTATAGTGGGATCAATTATTTCTCGAAGTTGGATATATTTCTCTTTTCTTCCTAGTGTTTAAACCAGAACTCAATATGAATGTGCTTATTAAATATTTGAAGACTTGAATTATGATCATGTTACCAACTATATAAAATAGGTCCTATTTTCTCACCAGAATGAAATTCTTTTGCATATTCGCCTATACTCATTGAATGGTATGAGAAAAGTCATACTTGGGCATGCTCAATAAATATTGAACTTACATTTTGCATAGATAGTTTCAGGGGTTATGTGCATTTTTCTCTATTCTTATGCTGCTATTTTTCTAGGATCCAAAGCAGAAATTTGGTTTCTTGTAGCTCTCTGAGTCTGAAGAAGGAAAATTTCATGTGGAAAGTTTCAGCAAGGTCCCAGGGCACAGACATTGGTCTTTTTAGTGTGCTGCTGCTAAAGCCATGTGCCTATTTTTTAATGACCTGGCAGTTTGTTTCTCAGCTGCGGGTTATTTCTGCTAGTGTATCTGCCATTGCCAGAGGCACTTCTGTTGAACCTGGCATCTGTTAGTGTGCTTTCTCCCAAACTGAAAGCTAATTTAGGCTTTGTAGTGTGTGAGGGCCTCTAGCTTTTTCCACTTCTGATTTTATTTCAGCTTCAATTGGTAATTTTAAGGAGTGCAGTGCATGTTTTACTTTGCTCCTTAGTATATATTGTGCTGAGTGATTTTTTTTCCCCTTAGAATCTGAACTTGGAAATGTGTGCTTGAATTTTATTAGGGAACCTTTCTATCCATAACACATGACTTTTCCAATTCTCCTCTCCTTCAACCCAAATCTCCATCACAGCTTCTTGGTCTAAATTTATACTTAAGTTTTCCTTTGTCCATCATTGAGAATTTGGCCTCTGCCTTATGTGTGTGTTGAGGGTTATTCCAGAGTGAGAGAGAGCTCATTCCTAGGAAGTTAGCCTCAATATAAATGAACATCCCATAAGCAAGTGATAGTCTCAACAATCCTATGTGGTCTAACTGAAGGGCAATAGTCTGAAAGAAGAATGTGAGCAGGGGATTGTGTTTAATATGAAGAGAGAACAAACTTTCCAATTACACTTTGTCTTTTTTTTTTTGGTACCAAGAATTGAACTCATGACCTCATCCTTGCCAGGTGTGCGATGTGCTGCTGAGCTACACCCCCGGTCCACACTTTGTCTTTATTGAGCAGATTATTGTGGGAACTAAAGCCACCTTAGTTGAGCCTACAGCAATCTACCTCTGTGCCTTCATTCTGGATAGTCAGGGATCCAACAAGATTCCTCCTGAGTACTTAACGTCTCCCCTCCTTTTATACCTTTTCCAGGGTCCCCCTTGTTTTGTCACGAGAGTGGGATGACAAGGGTGGTTCAATAATGGAAGTGAGAACTCAGGCAGAAATCTTGTTCCAGTCTTAGTTGGGAAAGACGTGGAAGGAAAGGCGGGCACATAAAGACAATGCTTTCTTTGCTCCTTTTATGCTTTCTTTTTCCCATTCTGAAAACTTCCTCCATTTTACGAGCTAGAGAGGATAAGCACTGCGGAAAGGTCTGTGTGCACGCTCCACAGCACAGCGCACCAAGATTTGTGTCCCTCCACATTGTCATCACAGTTATAGGGCAAGTTGGTAGGTGTACTTATTAGGAACTTATTAAAGCATAAACGTACCCCAGGAAGAAACTCATTCTCTCTCTCTGTCTCTCTCTATCTCCCTCTGAAGATTCAACCCAACATTCTCACACTGAGCTATATCTTAGCCCCACACCTTTTAAAACTGTTGTGAGACAGAGTCTTTCTAAGTGTCTAATTTGCTAGCCTGGTCTTAAATACAAGATCCTTTTGCCTCAGCCTCTCGGAGTTCTGAGAATACATCTATGCACCACCATGGCTGACTATAATGTCTTAAAGTAGCTTTGGAGGTGAGTGTTATTTATGTGATACTACCTATGGACCCAGACAAACTATATCAACACTTCAAGTATGCCCAGCTTTAGAATGTACAAAATTGGGTGAAGTTGAATTACTGTAGCACCCTACCCTACTACATTAGAATGTGAAAGGGGTTATGTCTCTCCTTTAACTATTTAACTTGCATAATATAGTTCCCTTGCAACAAATTCTGAACAACTAGATACGTTCTGTCTCATCAAACTTTGTTGAAGTAGTAAGTATTCTATATAAAAATACATAATACTGTTCTAAATACTTCTGGGTTTGCCTTTCAATCTTCATATCATTAATATATTCAGGAGACTTCCGGGGAAGATGGCGACCAGGTGAGCAGCAGAGGGAATCTCTCCCAGAGACCAATCCTTTGCGCGCGGGTGCCCAGTCCGTGGATGCAAAATTCCAACTGATCGGGCTGCTCTCCGCGGCCTGAGCATTAAAGGGCTGGCTGGACAAGCCGGGCGGCGAGAAGTGCATGGATGCTGAGAGCTGGGCGCCCAAGAGATCGGTGAGGCGCTTCGGCCGCAGCTCAGCTCAAATCGCGTACAGCCGAGAGAGCGCTTGCAGCGGGAGGGAAGTCTCCACCTCCTGAACCCGATCGGCTCAGAGACGGCTGTAACCAGGATTTGTTGGAGGCAGTGGAGCAGAGGAAACTCAGAGAATGAGCTACTGGGACAGATTGCACCAATCTGGGCAGCGATCCGGGATCCTGCTCCGAGCCACGCCCCTGCAGCCGGCACTGCGCCAATTGGAGCAGCTGCGATCGGCGGGATTTCTGAATCAGGAAAAAGCTCTATCCATGGAGATATATCTGAACGGCATTCCTGCCTGCAGGATCCCAGGGTGAGTTGAGTGGGTGTTCTAGGCGGATTTTCCTGAGTCGGGAAGAAGCTCTACCCAGCGAGTGACATCAAAGCAGCTTTAAGGACTGCGGGATCTCCCAGGTAGAAAGAGCTTACTAGGCGCCCCTAGGGGATTTGTGAGGGGGGAAGGAGCTCCACCCAGGGAGGAACACCTGAGTGGCCTGTCTGCAAGACGCCTGGGGCGGCAACCTGATTATACGCCCCAGCCAGGGCTCGGGGTAGGGAGTAGAAGCAGAAATCTCAGCAGACAGCTTCAGGGACATTATCCCAAAGAGAAGGAATCATTGGAGCAGCCTCTGCAGCAGACCTATGCCTGCTGAACTGCCTGGGGAATTTATAGCTCCACATTTTGAATCTGATACCCAAAAATGGGAAAACAGAGGAACAAAACGCAGTCTCAAAACTCAACCCCACCCAGAACAAGTTTTGAATGTGAGGATACAGGGGAACCAGGAAATCACATACCTGCAAGTTATGAAACGATTGCATCCGAAATGAAA